>CAJQUW010014799.1:0-21070 GCA_907163375.1 Prostheceraeus crozeri
GGTCGCATAGAACTTAGGTAAGTGTGTGAAGTCAAGCATTTTTTAGTGTACAGTAAATCATGTTTGGACATCTGCATCACATTAAGTAACCGCTTTACTTTAATTATTTAGGGGGTTGGCAATTTTGCTGCCTCATATTATTATTCGATTTGTCTCTCAGTCACGTCCCCAAAATGAAGGGCAATACTTAATTGTCAACGAGATTGTCTGCAGATGACATGTATCCACGCTTATCGTGCTTAATGGGAGCAGTTCTTGACCTTACAGTGCATATTAATCCAGTCGTTCAGTTAATATGATTGGCCAGTGACGAACAAAATCTGTACAGTCAGTCTTTTAAGGCAACTCTGAAAGTTAAAGTGCAAGTACTTTTTTCTACGGAAACCCGACAGTTTTCAAATTGTGAATTGAATTCAACAAATGGAAGTGTCATTCACACAAAATGCCAACTAAATCTACCACCTGCGTATCTTTAATGCTAGATTGTTGACATTTCGCTACGCAAGAATCAGACTATGTAATTAACTAACGTTTAGTGAAAACAGGTCAATTCACGCATGAAAATCACTTTTGGCAAACGATACCTCACCAAAAGTCAGTCCCCAGGGTTGACACCTTCATAGGCTAAGTCAATAACCAGATGTCGGATTGTTATTGTTTCAGTCAGCGCAATTCTTCTGCAAGTCATTTACACTATAACTTTCGTAATCTTCAATTTTTATTAACTGAAATAAAGTCCATGCATTATTTTTACAACCAGCAACAGCCGACAAGCCGGGCATGATTTTTTACTTCGCTTATATTCCTCAGTGATTGATCCAGTAAAAATTGCGATATATTGTTAGTTATTGCAATCAAAAGATTGAAGATTCTCTGATGAGAACAGAGTAAAATTTTGAACGAATGTAGGTACCGCCTATCGTCGACAATTCCACACCTTTTCTGTTAAGAAATGCAAGATGGAATTTCTATCAGCCTTTTTATGATATTTCTTGTGACGCAACAGTTTCACGGTGCTTAGAGGCGTGTTCCATAATATACTGAATTCTATCTATTCAATAATTATCGACCTTTTTATCTCACCACATCAACTTAACGCCAGGTAAAGAGAAGCGTTGTCACCGGTCGCATTTTGTGTTATGGACCTCTTTAAACTAAATTGAGAGATCTGTGTTTTCTAAAATTTTAATTCTATCGTATTTTCAATGTCTAACTCAAGCATCGATGCATTTGGTCGACTGGATGGTGAAATGAATGATCAACTTTGATGGTGCTTTTCAGAAGCATGATTTTCATCTTTTCTTAACTTTCAGATGAATTGATTTTCTGAGTAAAGTGTGTCATAATTTTTTACTAGACATCGTAGAGAGGTTTCTAATTTTTGATATTACAATATATCCATTTATTGAAGATTTTAGTCGCAATGGATTAGCATTTATCCGTCATCCGCCTATCGCTCCTATTTGGAGCAAAATATGAAAAATTTGTTATCAAAATATTGCAAGACAGATATTCATACTGTTGACGATTTCGCATGAACTTGTGCAATAGACATATATAATACGTTCATAAAAGTCATTTCATGAATATTCTAATGTAAAGCAGCCTAAGATGATAATAATAACAAAGACCCCATTGATTCACAACCACACATTCGGTGAGCGAAGTTCACCTGATAGCGATGGCAGAACAATATGAAACAATAAGAAAGTCCGCAAAACAATGACAAAATTAAGAAATTATAATTAATTACGAACTATAGCTCATTTTCGAGACCCTACGAATGACCTGGCGAAACATGCGTAGCATTTTGTCTTTAAAAATGGCAATGGAGACCATTAGTGAACTTGGATAACATATGTTGGCGCATATAAGTAGGCACAGGATATCCATCATTCTGCTGCACAGAAGAAATCACTATTCACATGATTTTATGCTGCTGCGATAAGTGATAACTATTTCTGCATAATTATATTTGCTATGACATTCATGAACTCTCGGTGGACATAAAATGTATATAAGTACCATAGAGTAGGGATACATAGGTAGAGTGTCGACTCGAAAAGTATCTGTATACAGTGAAAATTTTTATATCAAAAGATTCAGTTTTTTGCGGAGATTGCGTTCCCGTGGTCCAAAAAATTGTTTGAGCAGTTTTGAAAAAATTCAAAATTTGCCAATTTGTATACTACCGAGATGACTCTCTTTCAAAAGTAGTATGAAACAAATTGGATATCAAAAGGAATGAATATTTGCCAATAAGCATCCTAACTAAGCGGAAATCAAGGGAATTTCATGAATTGTATTATAATGAAAGTCTTCATGAAAAAGTCGCAATATTATTCGTGCTTTCTTGGCTGAAATTTCAGGCTTTTACTTCAATCTTCACCGGCATGATATTATGATTCACTAAATTCATGTTTCATTTCTTGAATCTGAATAGTGATGTGGAACCATTTACATCTTTCAAAGTTAATCATTGTCTTTGATTATGTGATTTTGCTCTGCCAGTTGCAGGTTGACTGTGATGTGATCACTCTTAAGAATATGCTCTTGAGGCTGAGCATGAAAGTAATAGCAACCCATCGAATTTCTCATTCAACAAACATTAAATCTCCAAGACTGTCATGAGAATCTGTGAAATACCATATTTGCTTCTGCATTACAATCATGATCACTCAATTCCGTTGTAATTTCTGCAAAACTGCAAAAATATGCATATCACACATTTGGTGACAACCACCTGTATCTCACCTGAGTTCATTTAATAAAATCGAAAGTGCATACACATTGGGGATTTAATAAATGCGGAGTTACCACTCTACCTAATATATTTACTCTATGATAAGTACGCTACAACGTGTAGCGTATTGGGGCTCACGAGACAAGTTACTGTGACAGGACAAGGAGTGAGGAGTTCACAGTCAGTGTTGGGTGCATCAAGGTTCAGTTCTGAGTCCACTCCTGTTCATCATCTTCTTACAAGCCATTTCACGGGACTTTCGACGACGATGCTCTAAAGACATGATCTACCCTAATAATCTTATCATAGTATCTGACTCTGCTGAAGACTTAACAGATCGCTGTATATGCTGATGGATAAACTTACAGGCTGTAGGCATGAGAGACAGCGTCGGAAAGAGCAAAGTGCTCATCAGTGGAAGCACTCAAGCCCGGTAAGAGGGTGAAGGAAGGTTTCCATGTGCTGTATGCAGGGAGGAAGCTGGACGGAACGTGATCAAGGATACAGGTTGTAAGTTGTGGGTTCACAAGAGGTGCACGAATTTGACTGTTCCACATGATTACACAAATTTGAAGTGTCGGTGATGCAAGAGAGAGTTTCTTCCCTTGTCTCAAACAGGTATCATGGAGATTGTAACAGGCAAAGATTCCCTGAAATCGTGGACGACTTCTGTTATCTGGGGGTTGGACAAGACAGTTCTAGAGGTTGTTGTGAGGCTTTAAAAGCTCGCATGGAAGAATTTCCTCGACCTATAGCCTATCCTTATAAACAAGAATATTCCAATGTTTAAAGTTTGACCCTAGGAAAGACGAGACAATAAAGGAGGACCAAATGATGCATAGAAAATACCGAGATTTGCATTTTTTCAAAGTACGTGTAGATCTATTCACTTTCATTCATGTACACACCGCACCGATAAGTGAGACTCGGGTTACGGTGAAGGATGACTTTTATCTACAGGTGTTTACATCGGTTAATAACTATCTACATGTACAGTATGCATACTTTTTCTATGTGCTTGTGTATGTTCACCCTCTTTCATCTCACACTGTTCGGATACTGAATATCTAGATAGAATGACAGCTATTAGCTTAATGTAAAATACTAATACCCCTAATACCCCGACCTTACGGTTCTGCCTGATCCAGGAATCGAACCGAAGTCCGCGTTGGAGACGAGCTCTCAACTTCTTCACTAGGCCACTCCGACGATGCGAAAGGAATTCTCTTTGGGCATTCAACACAATGCGACAGACCTTTGTTGTCAATTGTTCGGATAACTGATAAAATATCATTTACAAAAATACTTTTCTACCTTTGGTGTTGCTTTTACGTGATCACAAGAAGGAAAATATATGAATTTGAATTCAAATACACATACGAATCTGATAGATAGCTGTCAAACATTTACGAAATCTAAATGTGATTTATTGGATGCTTCATCACTTTTTAGAATATCATTCTCAAACAATAGATGATGCAAAAAATTTCTTTATTTTCCTATGCTTGTTTTCTGTATTCAGTAAACCGTGTCTAATTCAATTCTTCACGCACGATTGCAAAGGACTGATGGATAACCAAACTCCTCACCACGCAGTCATTTCCAAGAATTTTAACTACCAGGACCGTGTAAACATGAAAAAACAAGTCACCCCTCAGCAGAACGACCCATTGTCATAACAGTCAATGATTTTCCGGAGAAGGAATCCAAAGCCTGTGTCTTCATTGTAGCCTGTTGGTATTTTTTAGGCCACACCTGCTTGCTAAGGGTTATTTCAGATCGCACTGATTGCTAACATGATCCAACCACACCTTCAGATGAGGACGCCTCTACTCATACCTGAAGACGGTACGTCTAAGGACATAAAAATTTGCTCAATATGACTTCAAAGTTCTTCAAACTCATCCGACTCGAGATTTCAGTAATTTAATTAATTTTGTGTGGGACTTGGTATGCACCCTAATGTCACCTGGTTTGCGAAAGTCTTTTGTCTGTCTGAGACAACTTGTCAGATGATCCAAGTGAATGAAAATACCACAAATGCACAACATTTCTAAAGCGCGTTCGGCTGTAGAAAAAGTTTAAGAACACTGGTTTAACATGAGCTTTCGCTACTTGTTATCTCACTTTTTTCACCTGCTTTCAAACAGAAGAAGCTTTTTGAATTTCAAAACGTTATGCGGCTGTTTTTGAATCGATTGATAGCAGAACCCATAAAAGATAAAACAGTCTGAACTCTGAACATCGTCGATGATGTTATGATGACTGGTATTGACGAAGAAGTAGGCCTCAATGTGATAATAAAAACACCAGGGAAAAAGGTCGTTAAATGCTTGGAGTTTGATATCGTTTCTTGAAAGGCGCGATTGAAAGCACAAGCGGAAGAATAAAATAAGTTTGTTTCATTTCGTGAAGATTGAGAAGAGTGATTGCTACTAAACGAAGAGGAAAACTGAATGCTTTAAGGCATTGAAGAGGAGAAAAGAGAACTACAGGGAATATCTAAATGAGCATGAACCAGCAGATCACATGTTTTGACTTTAAAATGTAGCCACAGTCAATTTAATGCAATCGGGATACTTCCTTTTTTGAAAAATGATGACCATTAGAAATTTTGTAAATGAAAATGAGCATTATTTGCCGAGATCTTTCGTTCATTCTCTTCAGAGGCATACATGAAAACTGGAATGTGACATAGCTTGGAAAATTTGACATCGTTGAACAAATTTCACACATGACAGACAATGAAATGAATCCGCGCCTAATAAAATTGACAATAGGATAATAGTACTGCTGAAGTAAATAAAGTAATCCGTAAACTTAGGAAAAGTAAAGAAAACAAAAACAAAAACAGGACAAGTTACAAAGTTACCAAGGTAAATAAAGACTATCTACAAATTCTTTTTGCCTACACAAGTCAGGTTTAAAACCGAAGGATTCACATAGCCTCGAGCGTACGTAAAAATGAAGCGTTCGTGGATGTAAAAAGTACCTTGAAGAGACTGGCCGCGACTATAGAGTCACAGCTGCACACTTGGAGATGTCTTGTGATTGCACTCTCTGGTATCCTTGTCGATCTTGGCGGGCATTTGAGTGGGTGTTGCAGCCATCGCGGAACGTACTCAGCTATCCTCTTTGACAAACGCCGACCAGTCCTTCCAATGTACGTGCTTCCACACACACACTTGAAATGGTATATCACTTAGGAGGGAGATGGGAGTCTGTCTTTCAGGGCAGGTATCAGAATTCTCCGCGTGCTGAAAACTACAACAGGCTTCACCGACATGTAGGCTTTTAAAATGTCTCGAATCCTCCGTTTCAGCAAGGAAGCTGCCTTGTCACCAATGAATGGCGCCTTGAGAAAAACACACTTCTTTTCTGGGCCAAAAATTGGTGGGTCACTCATCCGCTGTTCCACAAATAAATGTTTCTGAATTAATTCCACAGGATAACCATTGGCCATAAGTCTTGATTTAAGGAATGAGAGATCATCCTGCAACGCATCCGAAGAGCAAATGCGCTGAGCCCTTGTTGCCAAATTTCGTATAACGTTTATTTTATATACAAAGGGCACAAAACTGTGGAAATTCATCTGTAGACCGGATGCTGTGGGTTTACTGTACTTTGAGGTCTTCAGTAGGCCATTCTTTCTTCTCGTAACTAATACATCCAGAAAAGGCAGTGATCCGTCTTTCTCCATCTCGTAGGTGAATTGCAGATTACTTGCACTATTGAAACACTACCGATTGGGAAATGTTGCAATGATTGTTCACAAGGACGAATGTATCGTCGACATAACGAAGATATAAATGACACTCGCAGCCAATTGTACTTTTCAATTGCATCTCGATGTGTCCCATATAAATCTCTGCAAAAAACGGGCCTGAATAACTGCCCATCGCCACTCCATCAGTTTGTCGGTAGAACATGTCATTGAAAAGGAACTGCACATTGACTGTACAAATTTCCAATAGGCGTCGTAAAATATCTTGAGGAATCTTGCACGGTATCTCCAAGCGTTGTATTGTGGAAATAATAATGTCAATGGTTTCAGTAACGGGTACGTTTGTAAAAAGCGACTGCACGTCAAGTGACAGCATCTTCATAGTATTTGTGTTGCAGCACTTGATTCTATCAACGAAAGAAAAACTGTCTTTCACACAAAACTGGGAGTAAACGTCTTTCACAGATGACAGTATACCAGTCAGTCACTTTGCTGTACGATGAGTAGGTGATCCACTCATGTCAAATATTGGAAGTAATGGTACAGAGTCTTTGTGAGTCTGAGGGAGACCGTATATCCGTGGAACGTTGGTCCCAGACGAAAGTAAATACGACTTACAATCTCCAGGAATAATTCCTTTCTTAGTTGATAGCCTCATACGGGAGGGTGTTCATGATGAGGATGCGAAAGCAAAAATACGGCACTCCCTTTAGTAATGGCTTTAATAAAAATGAGTTGCTAAAAATATTTACACGGCAAACGTTTCGCGACGCAGTCGCTGCCTCAGTGCACTAAAAAGAAGGTGAACTTTTTTCTTTTTAGAAAAAAAGAAAAAGAAGGTGAACTTTTTTCTTTTTAGAAAAAAAGAAAAAGAAGGTGAACCTTCTTTTTAGTGCACTGAGGCAGCGACTGCGTCGCGAAACGTTTGCCGTGTAAATATTTTTAGCAACTAATTTTTATTAAAGCCATTACTAAAGGGAGTGCCGTATTTTTGCTTTCGCATCCTCATCAATTCCTTTCTTTACCAAAGTAGTCAACAATGCACTGAGGTCTTTGGTTACACGATCAGTATCATCTTTTTGATTTAAATCAACACTAAATTTGCTGCTGTCACTGAGGATATTGTCCATTTTTTACAAATAACTTGTACGATCTAACAAGACAACTCTATTTCCCTTGTCAGGTCGTGATATCACAATACTTGCATTTTTCTTGAGATTGTGTAAAGCTTCAATCTCTTCATTTTTCAAAACGCTCTTATCTATGGGAGATCGCGAATAATTCTTGTATATAGTAACCATACTTCCTCTTCAAATTCACGTGAGAAAATAGTGGCAGATAAAAGAATTTTCATTTTGTGTGGGAGTGAAAAGATATCTCTCCCCGGTAAACTGCCGGGAGGAAAAATTAACTTTTCAGTCTCACGGGATGAGAAAGACAACTTTTCCTCCCGCAGCTAACTTTTCCAATGAAAATTCCTATACAGAACAAATCATAGAAGTCTATTAACAAGTCATGACTAGTTAGAGTCTACCAAGATATTGATACAGTCCCTGGATTAGCTCATTCATAGGTTTCGGGGCATAACCATCAATTTCATAATGAACAATATAACATTAACATGGATTTTTGAGGGCAACAACGTAGGACATTTGAGGGCGCGTAAGCGCCTGAAAATGTCCTTCATTGTTGCCCGAAAAAATCTTTCTTAATATACCTTTTTGCATTTTATATTGCCAAAACTGCATTGATTGTTGTCAAGAGATGATATCCTTTGTACTTTAACTGATATATCTTTAATCCTCAATAATTACCATAGATTTGTGTACGTGCGTTTATTGCTAAGTAGAAGGTCTACAGGAAAGGGTACTAGCTTATTTTCATATCTTGGATTGATGCAAGTGAAATCCATCTATTGACATCAGATAACTTAACCCTTAATGCCCAATATAAAATTTGACATAAAAACCAATCAGATATACACAATACTGGAAAAGAACATTTTCGATAACAGTTCATTCTGCATCGCTCTCTGAACATTGCAAGTGGGCCAAATTCATTTGCACTCTAATAGGGTGCATGGTCACAAAAGCGTGTATCTACATTATGCATCTTCATATAAATATATCCAAGAGTCACGAATCGTTCTAAGATGATTTCTGATAAATGTAGGATTAACGTCTTGGTTTCTGATTTGTTTTGAAGATGTTGAATGCATTACACATACATGCACATGTACATGGTTGAAGTAGTCTATACATTTCAATATATAGACTTCATTATCTGACTAAGAAACCTAATGCATTATCGAATTTTATCATCGTATTATGTTTCGAATACCTATAGATAGATTTTCCTACTAAACAAAAAAAATTTTAACAAAAAAGTTCGGATAAAGGTTTTTCAAAGAGGAAACTGGTAATTGTGTTGCGCAACACATGTTTCTTTGTTATAATGTCATCTGACTATGATAGTGCATGAAATGGCACTTGAGACAGTCAAACTTTACTGATTGAATGTAATTCGAATATGTAAGGTGTGAAAAAAGTGCTAATTTTCTTCGCAATTTATTCCAGAATCAAAAATATATATGCACGTAAATATATAATTATGACGTTGTTGAAGTTCAATTATGTTGGAGTTTCAGTCGTTGATGTTGGTATCCAATACCGAACCCTCTATGGAAATCTTTATCCAGATGAGAAACATACATATATATATATATATATATACTATATATATATATATATATATAATATATATATATATATATATATATATATATATTATATATATATTCATTATTGTTTCAGTTATATTTCATAGTCATTGTCTGTGAATTGAGAAAAAGTGAATTTGTCGAATATTTCCAGTAGGCCTATGCCAAGTCCATCTTTTGCAAAAGAAAATGTGATCTGGAAATTTGAATTCACCTGTATCATTATTCCACAATGAGCTGCGTTTTATATTTCAATAAATATGACGATCTACTTCGATCCTGCCAATTGACACGGTCGCGAAGGGCCTAAGTGGCTCGTGGCTCGTAGCTCGGTTAGTTAGAGCACAGGTCTAGCTAACCTTGGTCGTAGGTTCGAATCCTACCAGCCGCACCTCTTTTGCATGGCAATTTGATCTATCGTTCATTTAATTTCATTGTTGTTAAATGGAAAATTCCATAGTATTTCATGATAATGTAGTATTTATCAAGCAAGATATCAAGTACATTTGAATATCATGGATCAATGAAGTCATAATATAGAACAAAGATATGTGAGAGCAACAAAGAAATAGATTGCATATTTTGGCAATAATCAATGCAGTTTTGGCAATATGAAATGCAAAAAGGTATACTATTGTGCGTAACTGAAATGAACTGGGCAGCAATGCTATGGATACACATGTAGATATACGCTGATTGAGATTTCAAAAGTGTCTTTCACATGCATTGATACAAATATCATCATTACGGGACACATTGTTGCCTTCCTTTTTTCCACATTGTACCATAGCTTACTTACGCACAACAGACATTCATAAATCACAAAATGAAAAGCTACATTCTTTCGAGAAGAAATAAACGTTTCCTCCCTTAGATATCTGTCCATCCTACTGTACAACATAGCTGCGGGAAGAAAAGTTGATATTTCCTCTCTCAAGAAAATAGCCATTTCTTTTTAAAAGGAAATTTGAAAAATTATAAGTCATCCTCCTTTTCCGGAAAAAGAGAGGACCTCACTTTAAATGTTAGTGATGCATAGGAAATTAGAGACAGTTGATCAAGCTGTATATCACATTACTAAAGATTGAAAAACGTTCAAATCATCGATGATATTCTAAATTTATTCCACAGGATCATTCACTGAGCGTGATAATTACGATGACTTATTCAACACCCTCTTTGGCTCCAACTGCATTCATTTCCACCTGCCTGTGACACCTTCAACTTGAAATGAGCCGCTGCATCTAGGGTACTGGTTATCGCTCATTTCATAATGTTCCGCATCGACCGCAGCATAGTACCAATGTTTCTTGTTACTGATGGAGCCAAGGTCTTCAACTGGTTCAACTAAAAGCCAATTGACAACACATAGAGGAGGAAGGGGAAAAGAGGGAACTCTTGCAACACAGTTCACCAGGCTTCTCAGAAAGGATGGGTAGAAAATTGATTTTTCATGGAAATTCGTGTAAATATACTTCGTGTAAATCTGGTGAAATTTGGACAAGTTCAGTATCACTTGTAATGGCTAAAATGTTGCATGTAGGGGTCTATAACTACGCAAACGGCAATATAATATCACATAGTCATGCGAAAGAGAAGCTTTAAACCAAAATGGATGAGAATTTGAAAAAAATAAATTCAAAAAAGTACATCGACTGTGCAGCGACATGTTTATCAATATTTTGCAAGAAATTCTCTATTCATAACTTCCTTGAAAAATTTGAATTAAAATTTTGAGTGGACATGTGCGTGCATGGACAATGGTATGTTGTTAGCCATTTCACCACCATGGACTCAATCTCGCAAATCTTCTCAACCCCGGAAAATTTAGAAGACTATTATATTCTCATAATTTGTGCTAACTACTACATGAACGTATTTTTGGAGCTCAAAACACAACTCTTATACATTATATTGATAATATTTGATGTATTAGGGACATAATCATAATCATGTAATGTAGAATATATTATATTTTGAAAATTATTATATGTATAGACCTATTATCTTTAATATACATAAATAAATATTAAATATATTATTAAAATAATATAAGTCAAAATGTATAGAATTAATTGTCGACATACAATTTGCCGATTTTGCTTGACTAAAACCGTATTCCCTCCGACGCTGTATCTATTTCAAACTCAGCTGTTCTGTTGTCGGGCAATGACTTTTCGGAGAATGTCGGAGTGCTCACACCATACATTTTTAAGATGTGCTGAAGAAAATGCTTGTCTTTTCCAATTGAAAACATTTTCATATGAACACAACAAAAGTTCGAAATCGTTTTTGAAAAGTATGCAATATTTTATTCCTTTGTCTAAATAGACATTTTTCGCATATGGTAAGTATGAATACTTGGACTTATATCATTGTGTGTGAAGAAATTAATACTGAAATGCTAATGACTAAATTATAGCGTTGTTATAAAGGTTGACAAGTATTGAAACTAAAAGCCAATTAATTACCACTTTGATAGTTCTTGCCACACTAAAAAAATAATGTCATTGATTCATTCAGAATGCTAATCATAATGCTGAATTTCAAGATTTATTTTAAGAGACCAGTCTGCTTATGAAGACGCTAGTCGCCAAAACTCTAGCTGTCATAACCCTGGAGTTTGATGGTCAAAGTCAATTGACAAAGGTGCATGCATAGGCAAGCGGAGATGCGAACTATGCGGTGGATGTGTCACACTATCGGACAGGAAATCGAGTGACAGCATGAGAAGAGCACTGGGCTTACTGGGTCTAGAGAGCATCACAGACGTCTCGAGAAAGCAAAGACGTCGTTGATTTGGCCGCGTAGTAAGAAGAAATGAGACAGAGTGGATCAGAAAAGTCATGTGAATGGTAATAAAGGACAGTAAGACAAAGGAAGATCTGGAAAACGTGGTGAAGACCACAAACGCGTTTTCAAGTCCACGAAGCAGAAGCTGAAGATCATCGAAGATGGAAGCATATAATTAATCAAGCAGAAACCGTCTGGAAGCAATGACGCAGAAAGGAATGAGTGGGTGAGTGAGTGCATGCGTGCATGTGTGGGTGAGTGAGCCCCTTGCAATGAAATTGCTTCCTTTTTTCTTTGAATTTAATGACTTTCGATAAAGGCATCTTCAAACTATTCAAATAGCAATTACTAATTACATCAGACATCCGTCAACTTAGATGGTCAATTGCCCATTCTTAAATCTTCTTACCAGATCAATGCGAGCCGAAAATCATCTAGAACTTCCGAGATGTGACGTTGCATTGACAGGACCGATGACATAAAAGTTTGATCACTTTTTTAGAAAGGTGTAACTCAGCATTTAGTAATTTTGCATTAATTCATTATTCCTCCATGAAATGACTCATTTGCATGATGATGCAACGCTCAGCAATGCTATGACCTTATTTTTATCAGATGCCGCTGATCTGATTAACACACGACGTCAGCAGTAACTGATGCTGTCTACAAGGTGATCCGATATCTGCGACTTAACTCAATGATAGATATCGGGCAACAAATTCAGTCAGTCCTGTGAGACTAAAAACAATACAATATTACCGCTCACGATGTTGAACCGCAATATGCTCAGGCTGAGGGCGGTTGAACATCTTGAAAGGTAAGATGAATGGTGAATGGTGTTGAGGCGCACAGACATTCATCTGCCCTATTCGCATGTCCATTTTTCTTGAACTGCAATTTCCTGTGAGACTAAAACAATGGGTGGTGTCTGACTTCATCAAATCGTCATTATTTCAGAAATAATTTATTCAAAATGGGCACCGTCCCGGATTTGTAGCCGGTTCAGTTTTTCAATTTTTCGGTCCGGCCCGCGGCCCTTCTTGTTTCGGTTAGTAACCATTTGAACACAGCTGTAAATTACGCTTGAATTATCAGTTTGTTTCAACATTTCACTCAAGATGCTTTCGTGTTACGAAATACGGCTCATGAGTTTTCATCAACTCATACACATAGTAGTGGAGCAGCTTATAGGTTAAATCGTGCAAATTATGATACAAGCATGAAACTTCGCATGGGTGTACTCAACACATATCTAAGCAATTCCACCCGATGAGCCACTTAAAATTCGACCTTATTTCAAAATGGCGGCCATATTTCAAAATTGCCCTAGCAACGACCCCTAGGAGCCTGGTAACAGCATTATAGTGGTCATTTTCAGGCATTTTAAGAAATGTTAAGGGGCACAAATATATAGCATTAGTATTTGAATAACATTTGAGTAAGTTTCTTACCTTGCAACGGTTGCTAAGGACGCTAAAAAACAATAAAAGTGTGAATTTCTCTGATTTTCCTTAGCAACGGCCCACTTATCGTTAATTGATATGGATGAAATTTGATATATAGTGTAATCAACTATATTAAAGCATAAAAATGTTGTAATGATTAAGTATCACTTACGTACTGGTTGCTAGGGTCCTGATAAATGCTTAGCAACAAACCATTTTCAGGTAATTTCAACATTGTTTTCAGCATTTTCTCTAACAACGACCAATCTATAAATTTTACAAGCCTTGTTTTTGAGACGGTTGCTAGGGCCCACAATATGCAAGATGGCCATCCATTTTACTTTGATTGTAAATTATATTTTTAAATTTGCATTTATGACACCATGAATGTTGATGTAATTATGGGTCCAAAAGTTGTCATAGCCGGGAGTGAGAGTGGGGATAAGCTCCCACTGTCTAAAAATGCTCTCAGTGGCGTGCGACTCAAACAGCCTCTGACAACTGAAGTCCAGCTCGTGTAGCCTGCTCGAGTGGCTTATAGACATAAGCCCGGCGGACCTGCTTCTACTAACACGAGAAGGGGCGAAGGCGGGTCACTGGCGCCTTAAAACCAGTTGCTTCGGGTAGATGGGGCTCGTTAGCCTTGGAAGGCAGCTCTTCTAGGGGAAGGAAAACCTTGATTTCAAACCTCCGCTGCCTTGCGGCATACCCATTTGTGGGAAAGGCTTCTGGTATCAATTGAGGAGACTTTGCAAGTCCAACGGTGAAACAGACGGTAGAGGGGACACAAATGACTGTGAAGACGAAAGAAGCAAGATGAGTGATTGTCAGGCGACTACCAAGGCACATTGGTGACATCACTGCTGTGGAAACCCAGCATGGGGTTCAGTGTCAGCTAGGTTTAACTTGTGTCAGCATCTTCATGCAACATGCAATAACGTAGTATCCCAAATGCTGCTAATCAACCCCAGAAAAAACTAGGCAGCCGCACCTGAATTGACAGGACGTTGCCAGCGCGGGACAGCGAGCAAAGGATATATGGGGTTATAATTATCCGGATGGTGTACAGATTGCACGGGACTTATGACACTGGATGGAAACGATCGGACCTAAGTGTAGGGCTACAGCAATGAACTTTGTTGAAATCCCATAAAGATAGTGTCCAATACACAATTACGAGTATAATAAACATTCTAGGGTGGTAAAAGGATAGCCCCTCGGACCTTAATGTTTCACTGAAATGGATTCTCAAGCTCTCAGGTAATACACACCAACTGGGCTAAGTGTTGCCTCTGTCAAGTGGACAAAAAGAAAAGCTCAGATGTCCCCAAACGAACCCTGCTAAATCCGAAACTAGTGGCTATACTACCTTGGCACGTAATATTCCCTTATTTCATGCACTTAATGCTCTTCCTCTGAAGATCGACCCTCGAAGACTTGACACAGGTGAAGGTATTTTCAAGACTCTGGAAAGAGGAAAAATGCAAAGTATCATGACTAGTTGCAATCGTCTATTCTGCAATACAAAACTGGAACGAGCTCAAAAGAGCGTAACTTCTGCTCAAGGGGCTACGAAGGACGAGGTGTGAGAAACAAAGTATCTCGAAAAAATATAGCCCAAAGAAGGCAAAGCGGGATTGTTTTCTGTGTGAAACACAGGGAGGTGAGCTTAGGGAAGCCTTGACAATGAAATGATTAAAAGAATCAACCCGATGTGCAAGAAACACTCAATGACAGCAAAACTTCTTGCTAAACTTAGTGGAGGTGACTGCCATTGCTCTTAGAACTGAAATATACATTCTTCCTGCTTGGCGGATCTGTACAATAGAGAGCGAGATTTCCATAAACTCTTCAAGAGAATGGAAGCACAGGATGAATGGCGAGGAAGCTTTCCCGATAGCATTCTCGGAGCTTGTTACTTATATCAATGAAGTGAAAGCAGGCAAACACTGATGGAAATCCACCCATATTTCCAAGCTACCTGACCCTGAGGAAACTGTACAAACAGAGGCTTCCGAGCAGTTAGGTGTTAGAATCATTATGATGTCCATGCTACACGTTTGAAAGAACAACTTTTTCATCACATTCCACAGCTGCGAGCACATCATCAAGGACGGTAAATTACTTCTGGCATTTGAACAATTGATGTAGGCTCCATTCTTGCAGAAGCATCCAAATATTTGCGACGCAAATCCACCTGGCAAAGGCCGCAGGAATGATACGACGTGACATGCTTTCGCCATAAGTCATGTTTCAGTAGTACACTGAAGAGTACTGATGTTGAAGAAGCCGTGCCTTCATCTCTCCTGCAATTCGTATGCTTGGTAAAACAATGGGTGCAGATATTAATATCTCAACTTGAGCAAGGAGCATCCAAAGGTCAGATCTTGCTTTTATCACAACTTCTGCAGTTTAACTGTTTCTCGAAGAACTCACCAGTTCACAGACATATAAAAGACCGCGAGACTCCTTTTGCTGTGTACGATGGGCATGACAGTGTTTTCTAAAACCAGGAACCGACAACTGATTGACATGCTGTATGAGCATGGGTTGAGCATCTCATATGACAGAATTCTTGAAAATCTATGACGAGTTATGGTGAAGCTTGTTGTTCTCTCAGTTGTGGAAGATGGGGGTGGGTTGTGTGTCCACCAGTCTTGAGAAAGACGTTGTTCACAACTATGACAGTGGACAACATCGACCACATCCTACATCCACCACAGCGCGAACAATCATTCCATGGTACAAGCATATCAGCGTTTCAACATCCAAACCCTGGAATATGGAAGTTGAAAAACGCACGGTTCCCCTGCCACAGTCACTACGACAGAAAACTGAAAAAAGTGCCTGAGCTTCCAGAGGCTTTTACAAATATTCAGGCCTGCTTTACTTTAATAAAAATCCATATCCTCCTTCATCTGCATTTCAGACATTGCCCGTTGCCAACTTCTCTTCTTCAGACATGAGTCTGCTTGGCTGGATGAAGTTTGCCTTACTGAAGAAGTGACTGACACAACAAGCATTACGTGGTCAGGCTTATCATGCAAACAGAAAAGGAGCCCAGCCATTCGAAGTTAGCATTTCTGCATTAATGCCTCTGTTGCAGCGAACAGGCTCTTTCTGTTCGGCAACTATAAAACACGTGATGGAGAAGAGTACGCGACACCATTGCGTTTCTTAACCCAGGTCAGACACCAGTCATTGCTGCTGACACAACCACTGTATTGCATTGGCAAAGCAAATCCAATGGCAGTGGCCAGACTTGGGAGAAGGAGAGATAATTTTGTGGTTATGTTTGGTGGACTTCACATCGAGATGGCAGCTCTGAGATCACTAGGGACACTTCTACAAGACAGCGGCTGGACTAGTGCGATCGTGGAAGCAGGTATTGCCTCATCTGGAACGCTGAGTCATTTCCTTTCAGCATCTAGCATTACCAGAACAAGATATGCACATCAAGTATACAGCTTCCGCCCTATACAACCACTGATGAGAGAAGCTTACACTAATCACTGTTCTGCGCAGGCCAGATGAGGCCAGCTCGCAGTTTTGAAAAGTGGCGACAAGCAACAGTGCCATCAAAGTCCACAGTTCCAGTTCTGGAGTCTGATACTGGACATGGAGCTGATAATCTTTACCTCTCATTCGCTCATTCAGGGGAAAGGAGACTTCAGTCTCTACCGCCAGGCCACTGTTCGAGCTAGGTTCCCATACTTCTTCTCCAATAACAACATTAATTATTGCACGATGGATCACTATTCATCTTCGTGACATGATGTCCCTGGAACTAAGAACACTCCGAAGTGGCTGCAGAATTCCACAAGGGTAACTTCGTCGTTGCACAAGTCCGAAAGACAATTCTCTGCTTATGCCTCTGGACCCAAGCCCTAATGAGCAGAATAATGCAAGTCATCAAGGGTGATGGGGGAGCCATAGGGACTGACCTGAAGATGAAGCATGCACTACAGGAGTATGCGATGATAGTGGACCTGAAGGTAAGCAGTCTCATGGCAAAATTATGAATCTGCGACAGGAAAGAAAGATGAGAACAACAGTACTCGACATCATGATCAAAACCCTCAAGCGCAGAGGTTAAAATCATTCTTTTATGTTCAAGGTAAAGTCTTAGTTGTCTTCGGTATTGCGGAGAGATGGGAAATCCATTTCAAAGAAGAGTGCAAACGACTTCTCCTGGCACTTGACTCTCAAACCTGGTTTCCGGACCCCTGCTTAATTGGAAACTACTCTAGTTACACACTATGAGCGTGGAGCAAACAGCAATTCCTCTCATTCGTTGATGGGCTACAGTTATGAAGGTTCTTGTCCATTTCTATGATCCAATAACAGAAGAACTATAGTCTCCCTTCTTCAAACAGGTTTTGAAGCCGACTTGTGGTGCATACCAAGGAGAAGGTGCTAAAAGATGATTGTCAACTGTTCTCAAACGATCAAACTTCATTTCATGCCAGAAACAGACAGTGACAGTGTGACTTGAAGGGATTTCTTCAAGCATGAAAAACCCGTCCTTCTCTCGCTTCTCTTAGCAGGGGGGCAATGGCGCAAACTTAATTCTTGCACAGAAATCACCGGTTAGCTGACACATTCTTCCAAGTCCCAGGTGAGGCCTACCAGATTCAGAACCTACAGCCGATGCAATCATCATAGATGGATACAGCATTTATCCATGCCTGCCTCCACGAACCTCAAAGGACATTCTGATGGACTATGCAAATGACGACATAATTCCCCAAAGTGGAAAGCTATGGTCACAAGTTTAGCAGAGTGGACATAGTATTTGATGTGGATACAACAAGTCAAGTCTAAAAAATGAAGCCAGATCGAAGCAGGAGGGCCAAAGGAGGATGAGAAGGAGAGTTATCAGGATTTGAAGTTAAGAGACTCCAATTAACTGGAAAGGCTTTCCTTCGAAATAACTCTAATAAGAATGAGGCTGTTCAACTTTCTTCGCCGATAATCTTTATGGAACTGAAAACAGTTAACACCGTTATTGTTGTTCTACTAAAGGAGGACAATTTGCAGTTAGCAAATCTCCACCTATACTCTTGGATGACATATCAACCTTGTTATCATTGAAGAAGCGCGACAGCAGACTATTTCGCTCATGCCAAACATGCAACATATGAATGGAAGCAAATCCCTCATTTATTATGGCCAATGACACAGATGTTTCTTTGTCATTGCAATATCTGTTCTGCCTTCCCTACTCGAAATGGCCTTGATATCCATGTGGATTGGCATTTTGGACAAGGTACACGGTGTACGATGGATTCCAGTTCATGAGATTGTTCTTAGCACATTGGGACCACAGAGAGTCAAGGGATTATTCGATTCTTTCCATTGCATTCACCGGCTGTGACATCGTGTCTGCCTCTTTCTGTGGCAAAGGGAAAGAAATCGGCTTGGCATTACATTGTAAACATTCATGACGAGAGGTCTCTGAAAACCTTCGCTTAATCTGAGTCAGATTCCAGCAACCATTAGTGATCGTGACAATTTCAAGAACTTGAAAAATTTGTCGTGGACTTCCTTCTTGTACTGGCAGATTCATCGGCAGCAACTAGTGTGGTGAAGCAAGGTTGGAATCGTTTTGCCGGCAAGCAGAAACAGTACTAACTCGATCCCTCCGACAAAAGCTTGCTTTACACAAGCAACATTATTAAACGTGCAGCATATCAGGCTGGCATTAAGTCGAGGGTCAAGAGCCACAATAGCTAGACCAACATCAGCAGTCCCGCTGAGTGGGGATGGATTCTGGGACGGGGGAAGATGTGGCAGGATATTCTGTGACAAAATATTGACCTCCAATCGCTGACAGCTGTTATAAGAGCTTACCAAGTGCTCTTGCAAGAAAGGTTGCAAACACAGGTGTAGATGCAAATGTCGTCGTCTCAGGACTGCCATGCACAGCACTGTGTGGCTGCAACTGTGGTGACTTTGCTTTCACAATGATTCTCGGTACCGTGATTGTCATTTGAAAAGACTTTGTTTTACTTCGATACTGTGATTCATATTTACAGAAAACGATTTGTTATACAGGTATTTTTTCGATTCCTGTGATTTGACATTTGAAAAGACTTTGTGCATTTACTTCTGATTACTGGTTGATTCATATTTTTACAGAAACGATTTGTCTTACTTAGTAATTTTTCGATTTCCGTGATTGACATTTGAAAAGACTTTGTTTTACTTCCGATACTGTTATTGATATGCACAAAATCCGCTTTAGAAGAGTTACAGTAATTCTCTGCCGGCGACTCGCCGCGCGCGCGTCGATAGATAGATGATTTGACATTATACAGAAACGATTTGTTTACAGTAATTGCGCGCTTTAGATCGCACGCGCGCGAGGCTCTGGATCATATATTTTACTTCGATACTGTCGATTGATATGTACAACAAAAATCCATTTGTTTTACACAAATTTATTCGGATCTGTTGAAATTCTACGATACTGTGATTGACATTTACAAAATAACAATTTGTTTTACAATCAAGTCTACGATACCGTGATTGATATTCACAAAGACCTTTTGTTTTTTTAATTCGATACTGTGATTGAAAGATATTTTTTCTGTAATACATAATTCAATACTCTGTACTTGAAAAATCTTCGATATTGTCACAATATTCGCATATTGTGATTGAATTTTTTTGGGATTATACTACTAAACGTTTTTCTCAATGCTATGAAGTTTTCGAATTCTTAATATTTTTTGGAAAGAGCTAAATCACTTTATGATCTTTTAGAGATTTAATGTAAACACTAATCTCCTTAGATTTTTCAAATTTTTAAGGAATCGTCATTCTTTTTCGATTAATGTTCCCTAATGGGTTCAAAACTCATAATTTGATAATTATGATCAACTGCGGAAAATTAATTCATTTACTAGCATATTGTATGCGCCTAGCAACCCGTTTGCTAGGCTTGAAATCTGTTTTACTGACCAATGGCCATATCGGATGGCCGAAATCCAAATACGTCTCAAAACTAAGGCTTGTAAAATTTATAGATTGGTCGTTGTTAGAGAAAAATGCTGAAAAACATGTTGAAATTACCTGAAAAATGTTTTGTTGATATGCATTTATCAGGACCCTAGCAACCAGTACGTAAGTACTCCTCACGATACCTTAATCATTACAACATTTTTATGCTTGAATATAGTTGATTACACTATTATATCAATATTTCATCCATATCATATTAACGATAAGTGGGCCGCCGTTGACTAAGGATAATCAGAGAAATTCACACATATTTTATTGTTTTTTAGCGTTTTCCTTTTAGCAACCGTTGCTAGGTCAGAAACTAACACTCAAATGTTTATTCAAATACTAATGCTATATATTTGTGCCCCTTAACATTTCTTAAAATGCCTGAAAAATGACAACTTATAATTGCTGTTACCAGGCTCATAGGAGATCGTACCCCCTTGCTGAGGCAATTTTTTATAGAAAAAGATGGCCGCCATTTTGATATAAGGTCGAATTTTAAGTGGCTCATCGAGTGGAATTGCTTAGATATGTAGTTGAGGAATCACCCATGCTGAACGGTTTCATGCTCAGGTGTATATCATAATTTGGTCTCACGATTCATCTGAAAATTTCGACGTTATAGCTGCTCCACT
>CAJQUW010014800.1:0-73357 GCA_907163375.1 Prostheceraeus crozeri
CCATAAGACACGGATGAAGATTCCCCCTCGATCAAAAGGTATGGATAAAGTGTGACTCTACCGTCAAGCTATACGTCTGTTCACCAAAGAGAGAAGAGTATGACTATCGATTTTTCCGTTTCAGTGACGTCACATGGAGAAACTTTACAAAAGAGAATACTACCACATATGATTTCATTCATTAAGGATGGAGGACATCGAAGCGATGGAATCGTGAATCGCATGTTAACTACAAAAGTAATAACTCAAAACTCAAATCTTCACAAGAAATCCGAGCGGAACATTCCCCAATCGACAAGCAATGGTTATTAATAAAACACAAATGAAGCCGACAACGAATCCTACATCTGGGAATGACCCTCAATGTTAACATGGAGGATACAGAGGAAGGATAAATATGTGACTATCCTATTATTTTCCAAATGGAACAATCCAGTGTGTTGGTGGCTTGTCACTGATGGTGATCTACCATCATCTACATTCTACGTTGGAAAATTTACTTAGTGGACTCATTATCTGAATGGGAAGTGAGAGACAATGACTGGTGTTATGTGAATTGAACTATCATTATGACTTTCGTAAGTCACATCATTCAAATAATCTCACTTATGAAGAGGAACTATTTCCAGCAGCACAGATGACAAACTGGCACCCATATCATGTTCATGTATTCCATAATGGAAAGATTGTGATAACCGCATTAAAGACATAAATGAGTTCCTCCCATCCTATGTGATTTGAGAAAAAATATTTGTGAAATCTACATTGTAGCTATGTAAAATATTTAGAAAAAGAACTGTATATTTGTAAATACATATTGAAATGTTAAACATGTTTGCTTTCCCTCTAAACCCAACATTTGGAACATAAAACAAGGATATTTACATATAAAATAAAACTTTATTACACAAACAGTTTCAATATACTTTAGTAAGAATTACATCATTTTTTATAGCAGTCTTTCGTAATAAAAGTTGTAAAAACACTTTTACAGTGTATTTTTTCAATGGTCTCTTTCCATCCGTTGATGAAAATATAGCACATAACCGCCGCACATGAGAGGATACATTGCTTTGAAGTGGAAACGATGTAACTTTCTTAATCGTCCAGGAGAACCTAATTCATACCCATAATGCAATGTCATGTAAGCGAGTAGATTTAAGAGAGTCAAAATATTCAGACCACTTTATAGCGGATTGATGTACACTAGGCAACCCAATGTTTACCCAGGAAGATTGTTGCTGTCCGTAAATTGATGATGGAAGCGAACAAGGATAGAAAGGAATTGAATTAGGTAAATTATCTCTAGAAAAAGACATCAAGAAATATTGACTTGGAGTATGGAGATGAGCTATTTTCCCATTTTCCTCAAGATTTGTATGTTGCTTAAGTACTCATCTCCTGATAGCTGACAGTTTACGTCTCGCATTCTCGTTATTTCAACATTGCTATCATAGATAGCATAAATGAGCAAGTAATTGTTTTCTTCAAAGGTGACTTCAAATGACACTTCTAGTCGTAGATTACCAGGCATTTGTAACTCCTACGCTTTCACCGCCTAGATCTGCATCTGCTTGTGAGATTTGTATATAAAGAAGAAGTAACCATTTTTATACATACTCCATTTGTAATTCCATTTGAATCATCTGTGTTAAACAAATGGCTCAGTGCAGTGAAAGTAGAAAACCATATTCCACGTGCAAATTTACACTCTTTAAAATTAGGCTCATAAGCTTAGCAAGCAACAAACTATCCATCCTGATAGAGTGCTAGTTTACTAACGTTAAAGTGTTGGAAATTAAATGGATAATTTTCAAAAGCACCAATAAATGACACATTTTCCACAAATGAGATATAAACCGCCTTCGGCATCGCAGAGGGAAATAGATTAGGGTAGGCATGAGAGGATGATCCCGCACCAATTGTGAAGTTTGTTAACACACTGTGATTAACTGGATATATTGCATTGCTTTTCCTCAATCCTGTCGCATGCTCGTTGATGACTGACGGGTTCATTGTTACTCTCCTTACATTGAGCACGGCACTACTTATGTTGATTTGATAGTTTGTAGCTCCAAAAGCCATTAACGCGAACTCAGGATTTGCACGAATAAATTTTATTTGCATTTTAACCTGTGATAGTAGATATCTAGATTGACGAAGGAAATCAAGATAGACAGGTCCTTTCAAGTATAATTCCTTTGAATCTGCTGTCAATTCCATTCGTTTTTTTAAACCTCCATTTGAAACCTCATCAAATTTCCTTTGCTGATCATCATACCAGCCGGCAACTTGCAAGTGTGACTGTTTAGCTTGCTTCTGAAATTGCGTCATTGTATTTATGTATGCTCCATAGGGATATGCTCGATCCCCTCCTTCAATCTGTTTGTCATTCAATATTAAATACACATCTGAGAATAGACTGGCAATAGGAAGATTTGTCAATCCCACTTTATCCTTAGTTGAATCAATATTGGTACCATCAGTCTTCTTAATTTGTATACACAATTCTAAATCAATGGATTGACAGTCAATATAATCTTGAGGATTAGCAGGTATATCAAACTGAATAGGCTGTTGGTTACCATCGATATTTGTTGTGGGGACTATATCAACAATAGTTGAGGAAATAATGTCAGTTTGATGAGGCGGTGAATCGAAGAAACACAAAGCCGAATTGATACTCTGCATCGTATTAGCTTTACAAATATGTTGTCTTCCTTCGTTTTGACTTGTTTCCAATCGCTGTGGAATTTCGTTTGCGCTTTCTTGCTTTCACACGACGTCTTGATTTAGAACGTGCTGCTCTGGTGGCTTTTTACTTCTCCTACGCCTTTGCTTAGTAACTCGACCTGATCCAACTTGTCTTGACTTCCTACGTTTCTTCCGAACTGTACGCCTCGTCTTTGTTAAATCATCTAAATGCGTCTATGGCAGATTGCTGTGCACGCAATTTCATGGATTCACCGATATTCTCCCCTTGAAGTGCATCACTGCAAACATTTGCACCAAAGTCTAAAGCTCTGTTTCCAACCCGCTTCATGAATGGTACGCCATACTTTTTGAGTGTTGGGGAGAACCATACGTCTTAGTGCACCGAATATGCCTCCTCCAACTTGTCGTCTACCTCCAGCAAAACACGGGATAGCCGCTCTGATAGGATGGACCACTGTAAATGCCTGACATTATGTCCTGTAGATAATTATAGATCCCACAATAGCGTAAAGCCTTAATCTCGTGTCCTGATGTGTAGTGTTAAAACACTAACACCACCACAGAATGGTACTACTTCACCTGTATCATCATGAATTGATATGTCAATTCTATTGATGACATTTCTGCTCATTGGTACATACATCGTGTTAATAAATTCTCGATTGATTAGTTGCTTCCTTACGGATGAGAGAGGAAATGTGCGCAGAAGTGGGGCCTCAATGTCGCCAACCCTTGTATATTCAATAATGTTACAATAGACGCATAAGTTACTTATATCACGCTCTAGTGATGGGGCTGTATCGCCTATTGATGAGCCTTCATAAATAGTTGATTTTGAGAATCCCAATGTGGACGTTAACACGCTATCCAGCTTGATAAGAGAGTTCTTTCCTACCTTTAGAATCATGCGTTTCTTATGTGGATCATAAGAAAAGTGATATTCATCTGCATCAAGGTAATCTACACCAAACTCATTTAACTTTGTACACAATTCAGATGGCGTTTTCAAGCTTTCAATGTTCAAATTAACTCTTTTTACAAGTTCACTGGAAGTAGACAATTCATCACCCAATATGTCTTCGCTGTATACGTGGATATCCCATGAAGCATTTGTTGATGCTTTGAGTTTAGAAGAGGACAATTGAACCTTGAATGTATCATTTAACTCTGTCAACCAAGGTGCGCTTTCAAGGCCCTTAAACATCCCAATCATTTCAGATCCGAATTCAATAACAGCGGACTCAGACTTTTCCAATGGTGTCTTTTTAGTAAAAACAATAAATTCTACCTCCTTTTCAACAGTAAATAAAGTTACTTTCTCTTTCTTATATTCGCAAGTCATTAACGTTTCTGGCACTGATCCTTGAAACTTTCTTGCAAAGTCTTCAACACTTCTAATGACCTCAAATTTATTTTTTACTCGGATGCTCCTCTTTTGTAATGCATACAATGGCACAATTCTACATTGAAAATCAGTGACTTTCCTCTCCGAATTCCACCCACATCCATTGTACCAATACCTTGATGAGAAAGTTTTTCTGGAATACCCAAAAGTATGACTCAAATCCTTACCTAATACAAGAAGAACATGCTTCCCTTCCTTCATCAATTTTGTTGACCCCTTTATGACTGGTTTGTAGAATTTATTCAAAGTCAGGTTGAAGAGATCATTTATTCGTTCAAACATTCTACCGATTTCCTTTTCTGTATCTTGCAAGCTCATTGTGGGAACCTTAGAATCAAAAGTTGACGTTGCAAATGCCTTTTGAATTTTAATCATGTTTTGGACAGATGGTAAAGATGTTGAAAAAGGATGTAAAGTTAGGTGATGAAAAGCCCATGTACCATGTAGACTATTTTGAAATATGCGAAAGCAATCATCCTTCTCTCGTACTTCTTTATGTAATTCAAAATAGTTGTTCTTTAGCAAACTGATATCGTTGTAATAAGTAATTTCAGTTAGAGCAACTTCATGGGGTCCATGCAGAGTAATTGGATTAGCGAATTCAACAGAGTATACAGATGGTTTGTTACTTGGGAATATCTTGGGGTTGCTATTGCTTGGAAGAATGATATTGAAGTTAGTAGACATGTTAAACTCATATATGTAAGAAGACACATGCTATATTAGCTTAAAAGTTACGAGTGTCTCCCACCTCCACATTTTGTAAATCCTGGTGCGTTATCCAGCTATTGAATGAATCAGGATATCCTTTCCATTTAACTAGATATTTCCTTTGATTGCCATGACCTTTCTTCCTAATTATTTTGTCAATCATATACACCTCTTCACTTCTGTCTACTACTTGCAATTCATAAGAGTAAAATTTTCCTTCAATTGGATTGCCATGGTAATCTATTAATTTATACATGGTGGGTCTAAATTTTGTATTTACTTGATCTACAAAAAACTCTTCTTCAGTCCAATTAGGTAGATACCCCTTCTCAAATGTAGACTTAACCTTTGAAATCCGAACTCTAACACCAACATTTATTTTCTTTTCATTGGAAATGTTTTTCGTTTTCTTATCATACAATCGAAGCCATACATCCATCGCATTATCTGGGGTAACATCGACAGGTTTCATCTTAATGATTCGATGGTAGCTTTCATTGTAATTCTTAACAAATTTCTGCAGCTCACCTATCCAAACATGTGTATTTTGTGCAGTGAAATAGCGCCATATTTTTGTCTTCAGTGTGCGATTGAACCCCTCAACCATGGCAGCTTTATAAGCACTTTTGACACTAAACAATTCCACATTATGACTTTTAAGGAGACTTCGAACATGAGAGTTTTCGAATTCCTTCCCTTGATCGGTCTGTATTCTTTGCGGAACACGCCCCTCATCGAAAATGCTCTGAAAAGCCGCTTCAACTTCTGGTCCTCTTTTAGATTTCAGCGCACGTGTCCAAGCATAGCGAGATAAAATATCTATTACGGTTAAGATGTATTTATAGCCATCATTGTACTGTGATATCTGTTGCATGTCAGCCAAGTCCACTTGCCATTGACTATCTATATTGTTAACAACATATTTTCTCGTTGGAAACCGCTTTCTCGCATTTTTGTGAAGAGTGTAAGTCGGTTGACTCCTTAACCACTTCTTGACTTTCTCTATCCCCACACCTGCTGCACGAGCTAGAACCTCCGGACGACTGAAACTTACGACTGAAGTCGTAATAAATCTTTCTGAGTTTCACTGCTGTACTCATCGTCTTTGTTCTGATTTGCACGCGTATTACTCCCACAGCAACTGCTAACACAATTGATATCAACCTCTATTCCCTCTTCTCCTTTACCTTCGAGCGCAGATTTCAAACAGCAGCAAAACTTTTGTAGCGACATGATATGAGAGAAGCAAAGCTTAATTTATATTTGCTTAATATTTACTATTATCCTTTCCAACACGCATTGAGCGCCTAGTAGCTCTTTTTGGTTGAAGATCATCGGGATCATGAAGCTCTCGCTTGACCGCCATCGTGGGTGTTTTACTTTTTGTTTCATCTTGTAAGTGACCCTTGTCCAACTCATTCACAGTCGGTCCTCCAATAATATTGTGTGGTACATTTTGATCAGATAAAATTTTCTGAAAATATGACCACCCTTGTGGTGCACCTAGTTTTCGCCTTACATCTCTAACAGCATATTGCAGAAGGTCATCTATGTGACTATTTCTAATAACATCACCAGTTGTTTCATCTATTATCTCCCCTCTCTCATTGAACTTCACATGTGGATCAATGAAGTCAAATAATCGCTCAGCGCGCACACGATATGGTCGAGGTGTTGACAAGGTTATAAATCGTCGCAACTTATCACGAATCTGTCGCCTCTCATCAATGTTTTCAGCTGCTAACTGCATTCGTCGATAGGGATCCTTAATCTGCTGAATTTCCATATCCTTTTGTGTTAGTTCCTTAAGTTGATTCGTAATAGGTTGATCTATATTTTTGACTTCCTGTGCACTTTGTAATGTAGTCAATTGTACATACTCCTCTTGAGGAATGACTACCATCTTTGAATACGACATGTTTGAAAATAATAAGGCAACAAAGTACATTGCTTAAAACTAACTGTGAACCGAGAAAACTGTCATTGGTTCAGCGGAATTAGGTATGATATTTGTTCGAAATCGAAGTCGTTCCGGACATTCTTGGGTTAGATCAATAAATAGATAGCCATGTGGTTTCTTAGTTACATCTTCATATATTTTTGAAAGAACTTTAGGTTGTTGAGGTAATATCTGTCTACTGAGATGATGTATCTGACTGCTGTCTCTTGGATTTTTAAATATTGCCAAATAATGTGTATTCAAACTCCTAGTTCTTTGCTCTTTCCCTCCATCAAAAATGTTTTGGGTGATATAGATAATAAAAGCTTCCCTATGATGTGCAGTTTGAATGAACATTTCAGTTACATCCTTTGAAGATTTGCTTTCACGTAATAGATCATCTAATACTAGTAAGTCACCTGCTTTGATGTCTTCAGTTGTCGGTAACCCTTGCTTCACATCATAACCTTTCTGGCGAAGTGCAGAATGTAGTTGTGGTTGAAATATGCCATAACACCATTTAACTCTTTTAATTTCTTTATTAAACATCTCATTTCTAAATTGTAGTAATTGAGTTAAAAAAGTAGTTTTACCGGACTGACTTGGTCCGGCCACACACATTGTGCGATCAGTGAATAGGCGAAAATCTGTCATCCTGAAATTTCAAAAGCTTTAAAGACCAACACCCACCAGTTTGCTTAGAATAAAACAAGTCATGTTCCATAACAACTTTATTTACATTTAGAAACTTTCATTTCACATTCACAGCATTTGTGTTTTCTCATCAATGTCAGCATTAAAATAACTTCTCGCGTCAATTTGAGCATCTTGGCGTTTCAATTTCAACTTAACACTCCCTTCCTTGGATTTCCGTCCCCGCTTTTTGCTTTCTTCAACATCCTTCCCATCTTTTGAAGTAGATTTATCGATGGTGATTAGACACTTATCAATCGGCATTGGCTCATAAACCAACTGTAGAACTTTCATTTGTAACGATGCCACTTTTCCGGTTGAGCCGTGAGCACCAATGTATAGACCGTTGACGTGTATTAAACCCATGTATCGTCCGCGCTTCAGATCATCACACTCCATTGTATTTCCAAGTAGATCGAATGCTTGAAAGTGATCGGACAATTTCAAGAATAGCGTATCGAACTCGGGTAAATCCTTATAGCCACTTCCTTCCTCTAACGCCTTCCTCCAATGTGTAGGAGCACTTTCGGGCAACACAACGCATTCCTTCGCCAAAGAGTCGATGGTTTTGAGTATCATCTGCTGCCATTTCGGAAAGGTTACTCGCATTTGTCTCATGTTGCTATAACCAGATGAAGACATACCATTACTGTGGAAAAATGGAACTTGAAGGTAGAAACCATCGTCACCATAGCTCAACGTTTGGAAGTAAAAGGTATTTCCAATCCCTTGAACCTTCCTTGTCGGTCGGAATTTAAAGAGATCACGTTCAAATGAGTCGCTCTCCTCTCTAACTATAAACATTTTTTGAGACATAATTCAATGTTGTACTTATTCGGAGCTTTTCAACCGTCAGTGATGAATGATAGCTTGAAAGTGATTAAAGAGTACAAGCGCGTCTCTCTTATATACATATTCACATGAGTCATCAATCAATGATGACGTGTCAATCCATGATTCGTCGTCTACAGCAACACTGCGGCACCTGCCACAACTTTCCCTAGTGGACTGTTGAGTACATTGTAAATGCTGTTTCCAATATCATTCAACATATTCAAAAACCCACCACCTCCACGCTGAACTAAGTTCCGCCTTTTCATATCACTGCTTCTTGGATTTGAAAATTTTCTAATGCTGTTTAGAGAATCAGTACTCAATAAAGGCTTGTATATTGGGAGGCATTTGTGTATTGCAAAAGCCAAATCACGAATGAAATCATCACTGGAGTTTTGAATTAATTTGCACTTAACTTTATTGTTTCGCATGCTGTTTAACTTTCGCAACGCCTTCTTAAACTGACTTGAAGGTCTAAAAGAACCATTCTTCCGAGAAAAAGATGCCTTTCGTTTTGCAGTCATTTTTATTGTGTTAAAAGCAAAGCATTTATAAAAATATACATTTTTGCTTAGTTCCATGCAACAAAGTCAAACGGTAACAGATGGTAGGTCGTAGTCATCAACATCACTCAAGGTCTGTGTCGTTGCAGTTATAAGCTGTTCTATATTACACATTAAATCCTTTGATAGAGGACAGCATGAACAGCATGGTTTTGAAGCGAAGACTTTTAAAAGATTAGCATAGTACGCTCTAAACTTGATTATGTCCCGATCATCTTGCACTGCCACATTGACGCTCATCGACGGGGTCCGGTAAACATGTCCACCTTGAATTTACCACCATTTCCCTCATAGTGGCTAAATACGATTATATCATGCAAACAAGTCCTCAATTTCCGTGTTCTCATTTCACAATAGCAACGAGAACTCTGTGGAATAGCTTCCGTCAAACTCAGAGGCTTGAACACTTCATCGAGCCAAAATCGTAGTACTCGCGTAAGGGCATTGGTCAATGTCCTCATTAAGAGTTTCTGAAGTTCAATATCATCTTCACAATGATAGAATGTGACAATATCCTCCATCAGATCTATGAGATCAGCTTTGTAACCAATAACATCATTTGCAGAGTAGAAAATCTTGCTAGTAAACAGATTGTCTTTGTGAATAATTGAAACAGGAATGATCGTGGTAAATGGCATGTTTATTAATGTCTACAATCCTCAACAAGTATGGTTGTAATAGAAGTGTAATAACCTTATATACAAAAGCTGCACAATAGCAACCAATCACAGACACGCATGATGACTCATCATGAACGATATACAGTGACTGTTGAAATTATTTCTTCATTACAAAGGGGACAAAATGTAGTTTCCAAGGGTATATAGCATGTAGAACACATGACAAAATGAGAACATGGTAACAAGAGAAGGGATTTTTCCCGTTCAAAACACCTAATGCAGTTCCGTTCACATAATAGTTTAAACGTCTCTGTTTCTAATTTCTTTCTGAAGTCACTTTCATTGTTAGAACATTTTGATAAATCAATTGAAGGTTTCACTTTTTTATCTCCGTTTCAGAAAGTTCCAATTTCATCCTCCTAATTTCACTGTCTTTATAATGTAGCATTGAGAAATCTTCTATCCAACTACGATCCAATTTAGCATTCATGGTATGCTCATCCAGATCCATTAGTCGTTCAACTAAATCACCGGCTTTGATATTTTCACTTAGATTTGTAACAGTTTCTATAGCCTTTAGCGAATAACCAAGGTCTCTTGCAACAATCCATGAAATTGGGTAACTAACCATCAAGCAACTTCCACGTATTTATAACTTAACCTAGTTATGAAAATAAGTAAAATTGTCATCATAGTCACAATGGCCACAATTGTCGCATTTGAGCAAGCAGTCTCAAAACAAACACCTGTTTAAGTACCGAAATAGATGTTCGCATCCCTATTCTAATTCACATACTCTAATTCAATTTCGGAACAAGGCGTTCCGAATCATTGAGTATGATCTCAATTCGCCTATCAATCGGAACGCGGTTCCTATTTACATGTTCCTATCCATGTTCGCATCCATTCGCAATTCGGAACATGTTCATATCCATGTTCGCATTCGCAATTCGGAACACATGTTCCTATCCATGTTCGTATCCACTATCAGTGCGTCCGCAATTCTAACTACTGACACGACATTTTCCATCACCAGAATTTATCGCTTTTACTTATACTTTTACTTTCAGGAAATTAAGGCTATAAAGTGATGTAATGAGCTTAAGTTTGGCTTTTTTGGGTAATCGGTACAGTAGCGCAGAATACATGGATGTATACTGGTGTGATGAGCTTAAGTTTGGTTTTTTTCGGCAATCGGCTTCATTCTGTGGCTTTTTTGGTTCTTCTGTGATTTTGGCTCATTTGGAAATTATCATTAACCTAAATTGGTTTTTAATTCTGGTAAATATATTTTCGAAGAAACATTGGTTGTTGTAGTATCGAAATTATATTCCATATTGCATTGCCTCTTGAAAATCTCATGGTTATTAGATGCAAAATTAGACGGACCCCAGTGGCCAACTGGCCATTGCTCATACTCATCAAAAATTCTAATTTGGGCCTCTACAAAAATGTTTGGGAACCCCTGCTAATTAAGGAAATTTGTTTCGGAATCCCGTAATCATAATTTTTCGTGGTCCCGAAATTCTGGGAATGAATGTTATAATTCCGAAACCCGGGGTTTGGAAAAGTCCCCGGGATTGAAACTCCCAAGCAAAAGTTCTCTTGAATCTTGATCAATCAATTCTATCATGCAGTGTGTGTGATTGTGCGTGAAATTCTGTGGTTTGACTTTTTCTTCTCATTGGCTGCGAAATCTTTTCGATCCATTTATCGGACAATCTTCATAGCGCCAGCCAGCGCATCTGACAAGGCAAGACGGTGTGAATAAAATTTTTTTTAAAGCTTTTCTTTGTCAACAGGTGCTGAGTCTGCCAACAATCCCTCGTCGGCTGATCACTAACTAGGATTTGAATCGTCTGGGGCCAGCAATCATTGCTATCATTTCCTTTGGGTAGCACTAGGCAAGCAGCAGCAACCATACATATCAGATATCTGTGCTATTATCCTCTTTGTTAGCAACTTGTGTTTGTCATTAATAGAGAGAGGCCAGCGTCAACTTTGGTGACAGTCATTCTGGCACGAGGGTGATTGACGTGCCGGTTCCGTTCCCACACAGCTGCATTCACCGGCCTCTCTCAGAGACCGACATTCGAATCATAGAAATCTGGCAACTTGACGCCCATTTCCAGTGAAAATATTATGTTCAAGCGCGCGGTCAGTGGTTGTTAACAATTCAAGCGTGGGTGTCGGAGATCAATGCAGTTTCCTTCATTCCCGCCTGTTGACAGTGAAACTAATTAATTATCATTCAGAGAATCAGAGTCGAACATCGAAGTTAAAACCTTTCAATAATTACAGTATAATTTTGTGCATGAAATGGGGCTCATTTTAATCAGCATCATCTTCCGGCTCTCACTATGACAAAGAAAATTTAATTTAGAATGGACTAAATTTATAAGTTGGGGTCTGTAACACTCTTCTCAGTGAACGAAAAATATTAGGTGCTTCTATTCTTTGCCACCTCCCACATTTCCCAATTTTTCCAAATTCATCAAACTTCGTCAAGCTTACTCACATTGGATTTAAAATAGACTTGTCACTCAGTGAACAAAACTGAGAAGTCTTACTTTAGCCCTGGGATGAAGGATTGATCCCTTGGACACTGTCAGAATACAACTTATACAAGATACAGCTTTGCTGATGACCTTCGCAATAGCGGGACTGCAAGTGAACGACAAAGCAAGTGCTGTAAAATATCTACAAACCAGAGGAATTTTACACACTCAAGCGTTACTTCTATTCTTCCTCCTTCACATTAGTGTTGCTGATACCCACTAGTGTTCCATCGTCAACAATCTTCTTGCTCTTGAAAAAAAGAAAAATGTAGGGGGGATGGAAGAATACAAGTACAATTATACATAGAAGTATTATACAATATCGGGTATTATAGAAGTATTATACAATATAACGTCAAAGTCGAGGGACATACATACCGATCAAAAAATCGCATGCCAGGTTAAGGTGAGACATCGAAAATTGTGTACCATGACCATATCTACTTGTAGTTATAGGTTATGTCTGCATGGGAAATAAGGCATCTCACATCAAAAAATGCATTGAACAGTGCAACTCTCAAAACACTCGTTAAAGAATTTTTAAACAGCGCCTGGATTTCTTCAACCATCGATAGCTATGGTAATGAAACTGATAGTGTGGATGTAGACTGGTGTTGTGAGCTTAAGTTTGGCTTTTTTGGGTAATCGGTGCAGTAGCGCAGATTATTTTGGCTTTTTTGGATTTGAGTATCGAAATGTGGACTGATTTTGTGGATTTGAATAGCTGTGGAGGAGTGGCATCGATAGCTATGGTAGTGAAACTGATAGTGTGGATGTAGACTGGTGTTGTGAGCTTAAGTTTGGCTTTTTTGGGTAATCAGTGCAGTAGCGCAGAATATTTTGGCTTTTTTGGATTTGAGTATCGAAATGTGGACTGATTTTGTGGATTTGAATAGCTGTGGAGGAGTGGCATCGATAGCTATGGTAGTGAAACTGATAGTGTGGATGTAGACTGGTGTTGTGAGCTTAAGTTTGGCTTTTTTGGGTAATCAGTGCAGTAGCGCAGAATATTTTGGCTTTTTTGGATTTGAGTATCGAAATGTGGACTGATTTTGTGGATTTGAATAGCTGTGGAGGAGTGGCATCGATAGCTATGGTAGTGAAACTGATAGTGTGGATGTAGACTGGTGTTGTGAGCTTAAGTTTGGCTTTTTTGGGTAATCGGCGGAATTCTGTTGCTTTTTTGGCTCTTTTGTGATTTTGGCTTTTTTGGATCATTTTTGGCTCTTTTGGAAATGATCATTAACCAGTCAGATGCATCGTGATTTGCATATGTTTTGTCCTTCACGCACTTAAACTCGTACACTTTCTTATGATCAACTACCTTGTATGTACATACCTTCCGCTGAGTTGAATTTCGTGTAATTGCACCATCCAGTCGATATTAGTATTTTCGTCCACAAAATATACTACCTTTAGTTACTTAATCATTCTTCTAATAATTCATTCGAAAACTTCATCCTAAATAGTAAATCATATAAGTCGATTGATCTACTTTAGATCCCATAATTTATTCTTGCCTGCATCGGTCACCTCATGACACGAAAATAAAATGTTCATTGATTTGTGATGCATTTTCAAGTGAAATTCCAACTCGTTGGTAATTGTTACTAATTGTAATTGGAGATGATCCTACAAACTACTTTTTGTATGCTATCTGGAAATCTGTCAAGGTTTTTTGCCTCTTGTGTCATTTTGTGGAGTTCGACATGTTATTTGAAAAATTAAGTTGTCAACACAATTTATTTTTACTTAACGATATATTTTGGTCTGTAGGAAATTAAGTCTAATGTTACATAGGTTACAATGAAGTTAGTATTTCTGAATTTCTCAGGTAGCCTTTGTGGTAGGTAGCTTTTGTTGCTTAGAGTGCGTTATCGTATATTATTTTTAAACAGAATAGTTAGTCCTATGGATGACCGCTTGTCTTCCATAAATAATCCTCTAAATGTCCTTTATGGGTCCTTACACAGTCCGTTGTTAGTTACTTTCATGTCCTTGTAATGACCGTATGGTCGACAAACTGTCCGTAATGAATCCTTAAATGAACCGGAAAACATCAAACGAGGTCAATAGCATGTCCGCTACGTTTAATTGAATGTCCGTGGGGAATCCTATAATTGTCCGCTGTTGTGACCATAAGAGGTCCTTGAATGTCCGTGGCGGACAAATTTTGTCGCCAAAACTGGGTGGGTATAAAATGGACAACTGATGGATATGTCCTGCGGGTGTCCGGTCTACCTCCAATGGTTATCCGTCTGCTTGTTGGGGATATACAATATACATAATCTTTGATTCCACTTGGACCTAAAATGCCCTCTGTTAATTACTTGCAATACATGGATCCATGTTGTAGCTTCAGCCTAGTGAATAACTCGAAGAGCGTTGTTGACATGGGTGAGCCCAAAGACAATGGAATCCCACAGAAGGTTCACTAATGCAGCCTACTTTCTAAACCAGCACTTCTTAAATCACACACTAAAGCGAGACACTATTCGTAACTAATAAAAAATCCTAAAGCAAAGCGTTTTAGGAGGCTAGCGCACTAGGGTTATTGTTCTCTTTAGTATGTCAACATTCCATTTCACGCAACCTCCTAAAATTCTAGTGTGTCGCGCTTTATTATGCAGGTTTCTTCGATTTTAGGAGGTGACAGTTTACAGTGACTGCGGTGTATATGTATTTTCCATCAAAGTGCTGCCGAATGTGCATTCATTATTCACCATCTTAATTATCTTACATGCATAAGAAATAGGAAAATTTCGTGTACGCTTTTGCGCAAATGCAACGAAATTGTTAGAAACTTTGCGATGCACTAGATATTTTGCTTCTTCGAATTTCGATTCTTTGGTGGTGTAATAAGTTTTTGCCTAAAACATTCTGAGGAGTAGTAATTCACCCATGTATTTACTTCCGCTGCCTCTGCTAGAAAATCCATTTTACTCGTGCCACTGAATTGGGATTCAGAACCCACATAATTCGGTGCAACTTAAAGTTTATTTCAAGATCCAGTCTCCATTGACATTTCTCACATTTTTTATCCATCAATTTAATTGTGTGAAGCGATGTACGCGAATTGTAAGATCAAAAAGAGCTTGAATGATAAAAGTCCGTAAACATAAACAGTTGCATATTGATACATGCTACTCGATAGGTGAATATAATTTTTGTCAACTTAATTCATGCATGAACTTGGACGATATGTCCTTGTCATGAAACTTTGGGTTCATAACGGTCTGAAAGATACTACTACTACCTTATTTTGAAATTAATGGAGGAGAAGGTGAATACTGCAATAGGCCTATCTACTTCTATGTAGCTGTAGGTTTGTGAAAAACTCGCTCTTAGTTCTCAGTAAAAAAATACTGAGAAATTAATTCAAAGAAAATGCTTAAAGAATCAAAGTCCTGTATTCATTGAAAGCCGATTTGAATTGCATGTTTAATGATATGAAATTTTTATTTTCTTCCGGGCTGGAATGTGATTCACTTAACGTTTTACGTTTGTCCGATGCTGGACCTGTTGAGACTCTCTCGGTGATCGATCAACTTTGAGTTTGATGATTGAATTATCGATTCGAATTTACGAATTGCAATTATTTCACAAGTCTTTGTACCTTGCAATTCTCAATGTCACACTAAATCTATCTTCTGAGAAGCTTAATACAATGAAAGAAATTAATAAACGCTCAATCAAATCGCCATGTAAAAAATGTGCGCAGTAGGACTTGAACTCAAGACCATGCGTTTTTCAGTCTACATGCTGTTCTAACGAGAGTCAATCTTATTGAGCACATATAAGGCAACCACAAGTCTATGTAATTTAATTTTCAGAACTCTTTTTGAGGGCAAAAATGACATAAATGTACTATTCTGTGACGATCTTCATGAAGATGCTTTATTAGCATTTGCGTCAGTTATTAAAATTGGCTACAGAGGCAATCTAACGTTAAATTTTCTCGGCAATTTTCATTCTCTTCCAATAGTAGAGGAACGCAATAATTATATTTTTTACATTGACGCTGCTAATTCTCTAAAAATTCAGTCGACAGAATATGCTGCTAAATAAATGATGATTAGCGGGCACCAAAAAATTATCAGTGGGTTTCAGTGACGTACAATCGTTTATTATTAACTCGGTTGAATATTCTGCGATACTAGATCGGCGTGATTTTCTGCCGGCTCAGTTTTAGTTAATGTAAATCGGGCTCTAAAACATTAATGGAAAAATGGCTCTATTTTTGCTGTAATACAAAAATTTTTTTGACATGCTCTTGTCATCATGGTTCTGATGTCTATAACTCTGACATCATTAAAAAGTTTGAGCACTTTATGGGGCATGAATTTGTATTTTAAAATCTCTTATTATATTAATTGAAGCATGCCTACATCTAATTGATGCCATATTCCTTCGATTATTTCACTTAATCAAAATTTTCACAATAAAGCATTGATTCCGTAAGAATACTGCAGATACACATCGAGCATGATTAATTCGATCTACACCCCGATTGCTATTGTTGACTTACATGGTCGACCCAGTTTAATAATTCGTGCATTGTATTGATTGGCAAGAAAAAGCGTGGTTTGCTCAATCTATTCTTTGATTAAAATCAGTATAGGAGGAACACTGCCTGCAGTTTTCTTGGCTTCTTGGCCGTCGCCCAATATGAATTGTTAAAAAAAGTCCTCGTACAAATGTTTTTTCTCTTTTTCTACAGCGATTTGTTAGGTTCTAGAAATAGGTTGAGCTTTTTGGTATAATTGTAGCACATGCCCAAAATTTTCTCTCGGTCACTCGAATTTTCAAAAATATCTGCTTCCCTGTCTAGTGGGTATTAATAAACACGGGTTGTCTTTTTCTAAGCTCGCTCCTGACTATCTTCCAGCATCAAAAGTTTAATATATTGCTGCGATAGATAACGATCTGCTTTATTGGATGGTGCAGGCGGTTAGAAAGATAAAGAAATGAGGTCAGCCATCTCCAGAGTTATTAGAAAATCATTGCGCAGTAACCTTTTGCGATTTTCATGTTTGCAAATTTGAAAATCGTCGGTATTGAAATGAGTCGAAACGTTTCGTGAGCTTGATAATAATTTAAAATGTTATATTTATGTCTTCATAAGAAAAGAAATGCGCATGCTTATTTCCGATTGTTTCCAGCTTAGTGATATAATTTAAAATTTCCCTAAAATATGTTTTGATGTTAATCATTTTAAATATTATCGATTTATAACAGGTATTATACTTTTATTAGAAATTTTGTGCCTAAAATTTGGACCTATGACCCGGTGGGAAAAAACTACCGGCTCGCTTCACCTAGCTGCCAGAGGACATAGTCGCCGCGGTTTTAGCGGTCCGCTTTCGGCCAAAACTTAAGAGCCAAAAAAATTTTTTTCTGTGTAATACTACTGATATGTATAGACAGTAGTGTCACTCAGGGTTAGCTCCTAATCAGCCAGGTGTATAGAAAAAGGCAAGTGGATTTTTAAAACTATTCATTCTCGAAAATGTAAAAACCATCACATTTCCCTTAGAGTTACAGTTGATGCAATTAACGCCATTTATTAGCAACAAAAACCAGTCCATGCATGACTAATACGACTGAAGCAATTTAGCTTATTAAAGCAAAAAGCTTATTTTCAAAGGCACTTCATGCTACGTTTTATAATGGAAGTCTTCATGAAAAAGACCGATCCGGTTTTTATCCGTGTTTTCTTGGCTGAAATATAAGTTTTTAATTCAATTTTCACCGGCATGATTCGATCACTAAATTCATGTTTCATTTCTTGAATCTGAATAGCGATGTGGACCTATTTACATCTTTCAAAGTTGATTGAAATCATTGTCTTTTGCTGTGATTCTGCCATTCCAGTGGCAGCTGTTGCCTGATCACGCTTAAGAAGATTCTCTTGAGGTTCAGCAGGAAAGCAATAGCGCAGGTCATCGAGTTGCCAATTTAACAAACATTACCTCACCAAGGCTGTCAGACGCGGATTATTTGTAAAATAATATCATTTCCTTCTGCTTTATGCTATCATGATCATGATCAGTCAATCCCGTTGTAATTTCTTCAAAACTGCATAAATGCGCATATCACACATGTGGAAACAATTCCGACTGCATCTCCTTTGAGTTCATTTAACAAAATCGAAAGTGTATACACATTAGGGATTTAATAAATGCGGAGTTACCACTCTACCTAATATATATCTAATCTTTGGGTAATACTTACGCTATGAAACCATCGAATTGCTAATTTAGCAAACATTAAGGGTGGTATGCTGTGCTTTAACAGCTTGTCAACTTTGACAAGCTGTTACTAAACACCTTGTTAAAACCATGAGTTGATTAAGATTGATTCTTATGCTTTGTCTCATTGTTAGCTAACCATCGATTTTAACAGTCGGCTAGAGTGCATCCATAGCAATTCATAGATATCCAGAAGCATCTCAGTATATTCATGGATGCAATTCAGCTCAGACAAACTCGATGATATTGACAATAAGGATGCGACGATGAAAGAGAAGAGACAGCGTGCCGAAAACTTCAGTGCTGAAGAGAAGACTGTCGTGATAGAATTGGTGGCCAAATACAAGTCACTGGTCGAAAACAAGAAATCCGACAAAGTTACACTTCAAGAAAAGCACAACGCTTGGTCGGAGATAGTTCGGAAACTGAACAATGAGTTTCCATTGAAGAACCGGACAGTGGAGCAGGTCAAGCTTTTGTGGAGCAACATGAACTAAATTGAACTACTAATTGAACACCGGTGACTAGACAAACACCATTCTTTTCGTTTTGCCTCTTGGAAGCAATTAGTCAAGTTTAATAAAACATTCATCCTATTTCAATTGCTTTGTCTTTTTTCTATTGTTTTTAAGACAGTGGAGCCTCCCGCGAGAAAATGAGTCGTGGGCCCCTCGTCAAAAAGTCGTGGGCCACGTGAAAATATGGGGCCAACAAAGTTTTCGAAAATGGCTTATTTGGAAGTAAAAATGCATGATCATGTCAATTTGCGCCCATTCTCTTCAAAAAATGACGTGAAATGTGATCTCTTAAAGTCGAGGGTTGGCCCCCCAATTTTCACGGTTATCTTTTTGACGGTGGTCGTGGGTCGGCCCTTAAGTTCACATGAGCTCTAATTTTGAATAAGAACGACCCCAGGGTTGTCACACACATTGATCAGCGAATTTGTTGTGATTTCTAAGAAAAACGTATCTCTGATGTTAGTGGACTGGCCCAAAACTGTCATCGATCGGCTGTCTGGCATATCTAGGCAAATTTTTCCTTGGAATAAATAACCTTAGCTCTCATCTCTCAGTGATTTTCGCTACATGATGATGATGCATTCAATCGTGAAATGTTGCGATAAACATTTTTGGTTGCGATACTTTATACATTTGCATGACGCATCGATGGCAATGCAGATAATTAGCCTACTCAAAATTCTTGACTTACCCTGAACTTCATATCATTCTTTATATCATTCTGACCATGATTCTGACTATGCCTGAATTTCAATGCTTGTCAATTTTTTCGTCAATCAAGGTTGCAAGTTGTATTATTGTTCATTCATTAAATTGTGAATGAATGGAAGAATCCTCAATGAGTGTTGCATAATATCTCGGTCGCTTCAAGCCTGTGATACAGTGAGAGAGAGAGAAGGGAGAGAGAGAATTCTATTAATAGAAGTGCGCTTTGTCCAGTCCAGCCCAGAGAGCGTAAATAACGAGAGGCGACACTCAGATAATTCTGCACCGCAGGCGGGCTCCTTCACTGACTACTGTTTGTTTACACTTCCTTCCTCGATTTGTCAGCGACCAGAGATAATACGTGTATCTGGTCAGCGACCAACTTTGCAACACATGTTGGAATGTTAGATAATCAGTCAAATGAGAGTTGAGAACATATGGTTGAGAATAACTTTGCCTATGTTATTCGCCCATCTCATTCACAGTTTACACTTTCTTCCTCAATTCTTCCTCAGATTCCTAATAATCTAAATGAGAACTATGAATCACTTTCTACACGTTATTCGTCATGCCTGGTCGTGGAATGCTGTGTCAGGGTTTTGGCTGCAATAATAGAAGTATTTCTGAGACTACATCAGAGGGTCATCGCATCAGGTTTCATTTATTCCCAAAAAACAATGAACTATGCAAAAAGTGGGTGATAAATTTGAGGAACTCTTCATTAGATTCGTTACCTTTAAAGGAACTATTAAAACCTCACCGCCGAGTCTGCTCTTCTCATTTTGAGGATTCCCAGTATATGTGCCCTAAGGATCGTCATACCTCCTCAAGACTGCTACCAACTGCTGTTCCCACGATCGTCAACGCTCCTCATCCACCAACGAAACCCACTCCTCGAAAACCTGACATTGACATTGACAAAACTCCACGTGTAACTACAGATCCTCCATCTATTTCCAGTGCTCCTACATGCACTGTATCTAGCCCTCGACACGTCCGAAAATTTCGAAATCTTCAAAGTGCGTTGTCAAAGTCCAGAAGAACAGTAAAGAGACTAAGATTTGCGAAATCGATCCGTCAAGCAGGAAAGTAGTATAAAAATAGCTCATACTGTCCCAGGATTAGTACATTTTGAATTGGAACCCAAATGTACCGATTTGGTTTTAAACTTGATCTTGTGGTTGTAGTCGTCTGTTATTTGAAGTGGTGATTGCGAACACAAGTGTACTGTTTTGTGTTAGTTGTGAACAGAATAGTGTAATGTGTTGATGATGTGAGTTCGGTTAGGTACATTTAAATGTTCTAGACTCGTTAATTTGAACATGAATGGCAAAGTGTGAGGATTGAAACGTTGAGGATTGCTCTAATTGTGTTGAGGATGAGTACTCTAATTGTGTTGAGGATGAGTACGTAATGTTCTAATTGTGTTGAGGATGAGTACGCAGATGTTCTAATTGTATTGAGGATGAATACATAATATTCTAATTGTGTTGAGGATGAGTACGTAATGTTCTAATTGTGTTGAGGATGAGTACGTGATGTTCTAATTGTGTTGAGGATGAGTACGCAGATGTTCTAATGCTGAACGTGTTATTTTTGAATGATTATGTTGAAGGCTATATATATCTATATCTATATATCTATATCTATACCAGGGCTGTGGAGCCGGAGCCTTAAGGAGCCGATGGTTTTGGTCGGAGCCGGAGCCGGAGCCGATTTATCACAAAGGCTCCGGCTCCGGCTCCGATAGTTTGAGCCTTGATATAAATCTAGAATTTTGAAAGTTATTAATTGGCATCATAAAAAAATAAATCATTTGAAATCTAAAGATATGTCTTTTAAGTATACCAATGATCTGTCCTCCACGATATCTTTCTTTGCAGTTGCCGCCTTCTTTTGTATTATATTTATTATATATTTACACACATGTGTAATATTTTTTTATTGCATATGTTTCGTAAGACTAATTTCCATATTGACAACGTATTCTCCAAAATCCATTAATTTGAAGACTTGTTATATGCATGCTAACTAGATGATTGTAGATTCCTAGAGACAAGTCGCCAGTCATTTATGTACACATTTCCAGTTCAGTCAGCAAAGATAATATAGCTACATTTCTTGCACAATGTCTTAAATCCAATACGGTTACTATGTAGGCTATCATCTATCGGTATGGCTACTGGCAGAAGCTACTGGCATCTGTGACAATGCCAATTTCCTTAGATTGTATTGTAGGCTCTTGTGCAGTCCCCCCACCTACATTTTTCAAAACAATCGATTATTCAATTTGATCAATTTTGATTGGAGGGATAACTCTTCACACTCACACGAATGACCTGACTACAAGTCCTCACATGGCTATAGCAATAAGCGATCCCCAGCCACTTCTAGTAGCGCCCTATTATTTAATTAAAGGTATCTCATTCACAATGAATTTCCTTTGACTTCAAAATTCAAAGGGTATATTTCAATGCGAAAAACCCGAAGGCAAATTACAATGTTGACTTGCTGACGAAGTTTGCGACCATGACATCGCAATTACCCACGTAGATTTTTACAACAGCACGGAATGCTTCACTCAAACCGGTGATGCTGAAACGGACATCCAATGGTGCTGCATCTTTTGACCAGAGAAAAAATGGGGGGAGGACTGCACAAGAGCCGTATCGTGTAATAATATTTCCCCAAATGTCATAGACCTGTGGATTTCAAGAATTTTCATTATTATTTTTTCCGTCTGTCAACACTTTATTCTGATATCATGCTGACTTATATGTAAACAATAAAAAAAGACTGAGACGCTCTCAATAAAGGCGCCTTTTGACCTCCCTTTTCTATTGTCTGTGACATTAAACCGCACGCGCATTCGAAAGCTAGCAAAGTAGATGGGATTTCTGCTCGGTGCTCGCAGTCAAATTTTTATTATGCATAGCACCCTGCAACATACTGTGTGATACTCCGAGTTCAGTTTCATCAGCCTAACCATCATCAGAGGAATAGTGGTAATGTGTTATATATAAATTGAATATAATAATATACATGAATCATTGATGAATTATTTAGTGCAACTTCACCCCATAATGAAAAATACGAAATTAATATAATGTAAGTTAGGCCTTAACTTATTAAGTATGCTGCATAGAATTACAAAACTTGTCCTAAATTAGATATTTTTAATTTTTTAAGTATAATTTTCAATTGTACATTTCTAGCCTACACTGCAATGAGGCTATCTAAATTACAATTTCTACAGATGATGAGTCGTGGGCTACCCACCGATCATATTATTCATGGACCAACAGACTATTGAATAAAGGCAATAAGAAATAACAATAACAACCTAAAATAGCCTATATACACTTTAATATTCAATAAAGCAATTGATATCTTCATTGATACGGTATATTTGGCTATATAGCCGATACCCTTTCATGTTCGAGTAGATACAGGCCCTATAAGCTATTTAGAGGCATACGCTATCCAGTTTCATATTCAAGCTTTTTTAAAAAGCTTATACTACTATTCGGCCCCTGTGACGGCTAATTAGGTATATCATCATCACTCATGTGGTCTTATTTAATGTAGCCTCGTAGTAGACTGGTTACAGGCTAGGCCAATTTATATTTAGCCAGTGCGGGAGATCTTTATCTAATTAAACCAATCCTGGCTATAACTTTATTTTATCTTTCAGAGATAGTCAATTCATGCAAAAATATATGACAAGTATGTTATTTGTCATTATATTAGGCTATTATCATTTTTATTATTAACTTAAGTCGTTGCTTGTTAATGAAAACTAATTTGATGATTGTAGCAAGCCTCTAAAGGTCACACCGTTATCCAAAAAAACCGTTCAACGGATCCAGGATAACCAGCATAGATAGAACCTGAATTTGAAGTCGGAGCCGAGCCGGAGCCGATGAGATAACGCATCGGCTCCACAGCCCTGATCTATACATATATATTATATGCATGGAGAATTGTTTATTATTATTATTAGTATTATGGTTTGTGTTCGATTGAGACAATTGTGACCATTGTGACCATTGAATCCTTCATTTCTATTTTGTGTTCCTTTGTCAAATTTCTATCACACTCTATATATATATATGATGAATGGTCGTCCAACATCATGGATTGTTGCAAGAGATCTTGGTTTTTCATTGCGAGCTATAAACACAGTTACAAACTTAAATGAAACCATCCGAGCTGGCGAACTAATTGAGCGGTTAATGGATTTACTTGAAAGTACTACAAGACTAAATTTAGATCACAGTTGGATAGATGATTTTTCGCCATCAAATTATAATGAGATACCTGAATTTAAGACAGCAATTTTGAAACAGCGAGACGTGACTGGGAGATCAGAAGAGAGACTTTCGTCAAAAATTATTTCTCCAAGTTCTTCGGCAGACCGTGGAATTCATTTTGATGAGAGGCGAAAATTGGAAAACGAGACATTTAAATTGCTGTGCGAAGTGAACTGTGTTGAATGCTTTGAACGACCAAGGTCCATTCTCTTGATCCCATGTGAACACTTTGTTTTATGTTCTCATTGTTATCATAAACAGAATAATTATATAAAGAAATGTCCTCTTTGTCAAGGGTTTGTAACATCATATACGAATGTGTATAGATCATGATGACTCATCAAGCTCGCTTTTCATTGGTCATTAATGCTTTAGCCTGGCTATAAGAGAGATAATGGTTCCTGTTTCACTCATTCATTCATTCATTGAACAAGATTGAGCATGACCTTCAGCAGCTATATCCCTGTAGCACTTGTTCATCAAGGCAAGAAATTCAAAGGATTTATATTTTATTGTAGTGACGACGTAACAGGTTACAAAGCTGACTTAGTAGATTTGATGGAGGACATTGTAAAATTCTTCAAGTGTGAAGACAACGTTGAGGTGCAGAAAATCCTAATGAACGCATTGATTGAAGTGCTGACAAGAGTGACCAAATTTTGGCTTGAAGAAGTGTTCCAACCACTAAGTGGAACTGAGACAATTCCTGCTCATTCTCGCTGTTATTGCTATAACAGAACGCGATATTTCAACACATGCCTGCATGACCTGATAACGTTCAGCCATTATGAGGAAGATGGTGTAAAATTGAAAGTTGACGTATTTGCCGGTCCACCATCCGTCAGCATCAACGTGGTGGCGCTGGACCGAGATGACACTGCCAAGTTTCGAGCATACTATGCGAATATTCTGCGTTTGTACGCCCAAATGTCATGTTGTAGGTGTTGTCCCCTCTCGATGGACTTAATGAGTGATCTTAAACAGTTGATAATTGCAACGAAACAAACCATAAGTGACATTGATGACTATAAACTACCATCTGTCAATGTTGGAAGTGACATCGGGTATTACATGTATGTATTGAGCAACAATGCTATTTGTAGTTTGAATTACCATCATTGTATGTATTAAGCGATAATGTTATTCGTTTTCTTCTCATTCATTGTTGTAAAAAAAAGAAATATGGTTGTACAAAGAAAACGACGGTCTTTCCCCCGAAAGAAACGGTCATTTAAACCTTCAAGTCAGTTTAAGAAGGCATTGCGGAAATTGAATAGAATACATAATAATCGGAGGAAGTGTGAATTAATTCAAAATTCAAGTGATGACTTCATGCGTGATTTGGCCTTTACAATTCACAAGTGTCTTCCAATATACAAGCCTTTGTTGAATCCTACGTCTATCAAAACATTCGCAAATTTTCGAATCCTAGGGGTAGTGATAAAGTCAGGAGAAATATGATTCAACATGGAGGTGGTGGCTTTATGGATATGCTAAATGACATCAGTAATAGTATTTCCAAAGTGCTTGACAGTCCTCTAGGAAGAATTATTACAGGTGTTGCACTGCTGGCATAAAGCCAACAAATCAGAAGTCGACACGTCATCGATTACTCATTGATATTGATTGAGGGCTATATAAGATAGGCGTGCGAGCTTTCAGTAGTCATTTTCAAGTGATCATCCGTCAGTGTGAGTACAACAGCAACAGCAACAATAACAAAATGTCTCTTAAAATGCACATACTTAAAGAGGGCGACGCTGTTGATCGCGATCTCTTTAAATTTAGACCAACGCGAAAGGTTCAAGGAATCGGAAACACGTTTTATTTTCAAACGCTTAATTATGGTGATGATGGATTATATTTACAAGTTCCATTTTTTCATAGCAATAAGATGTCATCGTCTAGCTACAGCAATCTAAGACAAATGCGTGTCACATTTCCTAAATGGCGGCAAACTATACTAAAAATGATTGATTCATTCGCAAAGGAATGTGTCGAACTACCTGACAGTGCTCCGGTACATTGGAAGAAGAAGTTGGAGGAAGGGAGTGGATTCAAAGATCTACCTGAGTTTGATACTCTCTTCTTAAAATTATCTGACCATTTCCAAGCGTTTGATGTGCTGTCAAACCCAATGGATTGTGATGATCTCAAGCGTGGGCGATACATGGGCTTGGTACACGTTACTGGACTTTACATTGGCGCTCATGGTTCAACTGGCAAATTGGCTTCTCTTCAGATGAAGGTTCTACAATTGGTTTATGAACCATTACCAATTGACAAGTGCTTAATTCATATTGAAGACATTGCTACACCAAGTGAGCCGAAAGAATCGAACGATGGAAAAGAAGCCAAGGAGGTTGATGAAAGCAAGAAAAGGACGCTCAAATCGAGGGACAGCATGAAGCTAAATCTGAGGCGACAGGATGCACAAACTGACTTGAAGAGTTCCTTCGATTCTACTCTCGATGAAGACACTCAAATGTGGTAAATTAAAACACCTGTTTATCGTTTCAATAAAACTTGTTTGGAAATAATTTACATGTTTTAAGTTCTAACTAAGCAAAATAATGGGTGTTAGTAAATGATGATATTGAATGACTCTGACATGACAGATTTTCGACTATTCACTGACCGCACAATGCGTGTGGCCGGACCAAGTCAGTCTGGTAAAACAACTTTTGTAACTCAGCTACTGCAATACAGAGATGTGATGTTTAATAAGAAAATAAAACAGGTTAAATGGTACTACGGTATTTTTCAACCAGATCTGCATTCTGCACTTCGACAGCAGGGATACGAAGTAAAACAGGGGCTACCACCAACTGAGGATATCCGAGCAGGTGATTTGATCGTGTTGGATGATCTACTTCGCGAAAGCGAAAGATGTAACCGAAATGTTTATTCAAACAGCACACCATAGACAAGCTTTTATCATCTACATCACTCAAAATATCTTTGATGGAGGAAAAGAGCAGAGAACTAGAAGTCTTAATACACACTATTTGGTGGTTTTCAAGAATCCAAGAGATAGTTGTCAGATACATCACTTGAGTCGACAAATATTACCTCAGCAGCCTAAAACTCTTTCGAAAATATATGATGAAGTGACGAAGAAGCCACATGGCTACCTCTTCATTGATTTAACGCAGGAATGCCCAGAGCGATTTCGATTTCGAACTAATATTATACCAAACTCTGGAGATGCAATGATAGTATTCACTGTTAACAGTTAATTAATTGGACCAATGACAGTTTTAAGCAATACATATGTGCTTCAGCTACTATGACATTTTCAATATGAGTTTTCCAAAAATGGTTGTCATTCCCCAAGAGGAATATCTACAGCTATCAATGACAAAAAATATTCAGGAAGTTAAAAATGTGGATCAACCGGTTACAGATCAACTTAAGCAATTATCTCAACAGGATAGGGAAATTCAAAAGATTGAGGATCCGTATCGACGAATGCAGTTACAGGCTGAGAATTTAAAGGAAAGACGACATATTAGGGAAAAGCTGCGCAAAATCATAACTCTTTCAACTCCTCGAGCATATCGCATGCGAGCTGAAAGGTTGTTTGATTTTATTGATCCCCACGTAAAGTTCAATGAGCGAGGAGAAATAATAGAAGTAAACGGTGATGTAATTAGGAACAGTCACATTGATGATCTTCTACAATATGCTGTGAGAGATGTAAGGCGAAAGCTGGGTGCTCCACAAGGATGGGAATACTTTCAAAAAGTGCTATCTAATCACAACGTCCCCCATCATATAATCGGAGGACCAACTATAAATGAACTGAATAAAGTGTTGGCAACCGATTCTTCAAAAGGAAAAGTAGTTACCACAGTTAAGCGAGAACCCATTGTTTCTCCTGCTACGTCTCCAACTCCGAAAAGAAGAGGGAGACGTTCAACACGAACACCGAAAAGTTATAGCAAATATTAGGCTAATAACAGTGAAATTGCTTCCCATATCATGCCTATGCAGAAAATTTGCTGCTGTTTGAAGTCTGCGCTCGATAGTAAAGGAGAAGAGGGTATAGAAGTTGATATCAATGGCGTTAGCAGTTGCTGTGCAAGTAATACTCGAGCGAGTCGCCAGAATAGGGAGGATCAGCGCAGTGGAAAAACTGAGACAAATCTACTACGATATCAATCATCCCGCAAGCTTCAGTCGTCCGAGCGTTTTAGCCCGTGCAGCAGGTGTACGAATAGAGACAGTGAAGAAATGGTTGAAGAGTCAACCAACCTATACGCTACACAAGGATGCGAGGAAGCGGTTTCCAACTAGGAGATATGTAGTCAATAATATTGACAGTCAATGGCAAGCAGATTTGGCTGATATGCAGCAGATATCTCAATACAATGACGGTTACAAGTACATCCTAACCGTAATAGATATTTCATCACGATATGCTTGGGTTCGCGCCTTGAAATCCAAGAGAGGAGCAGAAGTTGAGGCGGCTTTTCAAAGTATTCTAAATGAAGGGAGGATCCCACAAAGAATACAAACAGATCAAGGAAAGGAATTCGAAAATTCCCACGTTCTTGGTCTACTTGAGCGATATGACATTGAACTGTTCAGTGTTAAAAGTGCTTACAAAGCTGCGATGGTTGAGAGGTTCAATCGTACACTCAAGACAAAGATATGGCGGTATTTCAGTGCTAAAAATACACATGTCTGGATAGATGATTTACAGAAGTTCGTGAGAAATTACAATGAGAGCTATCATCGGATTATAAAGATGCGTCCAATCGACGTCACTCGGGATAATGCAGTGGATTTGTGGCTTCGTCTGTATGGCAAGGCACCAAAAGCAACTACCGATAAGAAGAAAATCATCGTTGGTGATAGAGTTGGCATCTCTAAAGTGAAGTCTACATTCGAGAAGGGCTATCTACCGAACTGGACCGAAGAAGAATTCTTTGTTGATGAAGTAAATAAAAATTTAAACCAACAATGTATAAGTTAATAGACTATCATGGTAATCCAATGGAAGGGAAATTCTACTCATATGAATTACAAGTGGTTGATCAGAGTGAAGAAGTGTATATGATAGATAGAATAGTTAAGAGGAAAGGACATGGTAATCATAGAAAATATCTCGTCAAATGGAAGGGATATCCTGACTCGTTCAACATTTGGATAGCCCATCAAGACTTGAGAAATGTTGAAGCAGGAGACATTAGAAGCTTTTAAGCTAATATTGGTGAATGACTACTGATCCCACATTATATCCAATAATGTCGTCTGCTGAGTTCAACATCATTCTCCCGAGCAACAGCAATCAATCCCAAGATATTTCCAGAGAACAAACCATCGGAGTATTCGGTTGAGTTTGCCAAGCTGAGTGGTCCTCACGAAGTCTCATTAACTGAAGTCACATATTTCAATGATATCAGTCTGTTAACGAATAATTATTTTGAAATACACACGCATTTATTAAATCCCCAATGTGTACACACTTTCATTTGTAGTAAATGAGGTCAGGGGAGATACAGGTAGTATTAGTCATCAAATGGGAGATATGTAAATTTTTGCAGTTCTGAAGAAATGACAACGGAATTGAGTGATCATGATTGTAATGCAGAAGGAACAAAGATATTTAATTGTTTAAAAGGGCTAGATGAGAAATAGATGCCTAAATTTGAACCCATTTTAGTGCGGTCTTTATCATGGCAAAAAAAGCATTACGGCAATGGGGCGAAATTGCCGTCTTGTCGGCTGTACGGTGTGAAATGCGACAAAAAGCCTTGGAAATGGCACATGATGTAAATCACAATTCACTGATACTATATGACAAATTTCAAGAATATTCGTTCAGTAGTTTCTCTGAAAAAAATTGCTAAAGATGAGATCGGTGATGCAGCAATTTAGTGCAGTACATCAATTGGGAAGAAAAAATATTCACATGAAGACTGATGAGTATTGAAACACACAACTTCCTCTGTAGAATTTATGACTATCAACAAATTCAGTGAGAATCCGAATATTACACTGAGCAATTGGCTATTAATAGGGCTAAACCATGTCAACAACGCTCTTCGAGTTATTTACCAGGCTGAAGCTACAACATGGATCCATGCCTCTATGGATCCATGTATTGCAAATAATTAACAGAGGGCATTTTAGGTCCAAGTGGAATCGATCATCGGATGTCTGTCAATGTCAAAGATGTTGTCAATGTGAATTGTATAACATGCGTAAAATGTTGTTTGTTTTTATTTGCTTGAGCCAATTTTATATCAAATTTTCTGATAATTTATGTACATTTTTTCTGTTGTATCAGGTAATTTCTTACCGCAAAATGACATTTACACGTTAAATTATTGCCACGCTTGGCAATCGCATTTGGCGTGGCCGGGCAACGATGGGCACAGCAACGATATACATGTACAACCATAGCCAGGCTTCGTACTTATTACAAAGAAACAATCTGCATGATCAAAAGTAAAGACGCGGTTCACTTTTCTGTTCATAAAAGTCATTTAGTCATGCATTTGTTGAATTGTTTTCCTATCTAGCTTTTTATAAAATTAAATATCTTTGACTCTACCTAATATATTTACTCTATGCCATAGACCACTCTACCTAATATACCCACTCTATGATCTAACCCATGTCGACCAGTAAGCGCACAATATACCATGTGAACTGCTCATAGCCGACAAGTGGCAGGTCATTATTTGAACATGTTAAGTTTCATATGTGCTGACAGAGCTGGCGACTTCCAACAAATGTTTTGAATATCACTTTTGTCAAAGGATGGTCAAAGGGGTTTTTGATACTCAATGTTTTAATCCATGAATTATGCAATTGGCGCAATTTGGACTTCATCACGTGATTTTAGCGTGATTTCCAAGTTACACATGGGGAATCCACTTCACATTCAAGTCAATTATTGACAACTTGCAATTTAGTAAGTGTCTACACAAGTGTGCATAGCTTCTAATGCTCTCTCCGAGAATGCAATGTGAATTCATTTATTACAGAGAAGAAACGGATCTCAACTAAATACAGACCGTTTCATAAATAATTGCACAAAAAAGTTAAAATATTTTCAAATTTCATTTTCGTGTTGAACTCCCAGTTCAATTTTAATAAGCGATATACCATATGAAACCTTGTGTTCCACAGATTATTTTGGCATACATTTTACTTTCATAAGTGGTCATTTGTGGTCCGTAGGCCTTCTGAAAGAAAATTGAGTGTTTTCTTTGATCTAGGATTTTAACATGAAGACAGAATTTATTAATGAAAACTGACTGACAGTGTGAGCTATCACTCGGCTTCATCATGATGTAGAGATTTTGAGGATAGTTGAATGTACTAAAAGATGCGGTACGAATAAGTTTTACAAAAAAATGCTGCTAGAAAAGTCTAGCATGATCTTTTCATTGATGATCATGCTCAGTTTCAATAAACTTTACACCATGTGAAAGGATGTGTTCAGTACTTTGATTTGGCAGAGTGATTAGGTTGTGTCTGGTCAGTTGTGGTCAGCAGCCACAAAAGTATGAATTTTTGGTCAATTCTTCCATCGTTGCCTACTGACTAAACTACGCAAAACAGAGAATTAAGACTGTCACTATTCAATCAGGTTTGTGTTAAGCTTTCAGATGATATAATTTTTTTCGAATTTCGACAGCATTTGGTACCGTCAATCGGGGTGAAGACGATCAAAATTTGAACGTTTTTATCTATAACTTCTAAAACACTAATTCAATGACCACAAATTGCAATTCTAAGAACAAGTAGGACCTTTTCTATACATTAATAGAGTCCATGAATGTTTATTTATGTGTCGGACTATTTTTTTAAACGTCAAAAATGATCATCTTCACCCTGATGCAAGGGTTGAAGATGATCAAACTGCAGTTTCTAATATATGATCATCTTTGAGCTCTTTTGGGGTGGAGATGGTCAGGTTCGGAGTTTTAAAAAACAACTATATACGTAACTGCTGTGCAAACTATGTGCGTAATGCCTAGTATCCTCATGGAACCAACTGAATGATATCATAAAATGGCTTCGAAAGGCCATTTACATATATATCTCTCAAAAACAATACAATATGACATCGTAAACGACTAAAAATTTCTTGACTGATTTTCTAAAAAATTCTAATATAATTGTAACTTGGAATGTGTTATTTTACCATATTTAAAAATTCTGCAAAATGGGGGGCGTCAAACTTAAGGTTTACCAAAAACTGTGAGCTTGTGGAGCATACCCGGTAAAATGATGCGTTATACAAAATCGTGAGCGGAAATTCTCAGCGTTAAATGATGCCAAAAGGCAAACATAACAGATCGATTTTAAAAAATAGCTTCCAAATGCATCTGAAGAACAATGCAGTAAGGCGTCGTAAAAAACTGCAAAAAAATGTGAAATCGCGGATCAAAAAATGGTGCGCTTTACAAAAATCACGAGCTGAAATTCTCAGCAGCATTAAATGATTCTTAAAGGGCAAACATAAAGGTATAAAGACACAGACGCTTCCCAGGAGGAACCCTGCTTCCGCGTGCATTCGTTCGCTTTGCAGGAGGTGCCAGCTGCTGTTCCAGCAGCGAAACGACCTGTTGGCCGATTGCCTCAGTCACGGGCATCACATTTGCTGAGGGAAGACGTTTGAGCACTTGACTTCTATCGAACGGTACAATGCCACAGGCAGAGAATCCTGATTGGAGGTTCTTTCCAGGCATGCCGTTCATGAGGCGTTTCAGAAGCAATGGAAATGTCGTTTTCGGAATGCCTCCAGACGCTTGGCGAGCCTCCTTCCGACATTCAGTGAGAACAGATCGCCGGCCCGAACACGGCAACATCTAGTGGCTGTAGCAGATTGGTTCCGTTCTGTGGTAGACTGATGAATTGAATGTTGTTTTCTTCGCACTTTTGAATCACCTTGACCGAGAAATGGCTGGCAAGGTTATCACCGATGATTACCTTGGGACCAGACTGCTCCTGTGCCTTGGGTAGGAATATTTTGAGAAACCACTTCTCGAACAGTTGGCCATCAAACCATCCACTCTTGCTGACGCCGTACTTCGTGCCACTTGGTTCACCAATTTTCCAATTTTCGTACAAGTTTTGGCTCTTATATACCACCATAAGTGGCAAATAGTCACCTGCTGCGTTGCCACAAAACATTATGCTGACGGATTGCTTGAAATTCGGCATTTTACGTTCCACGCGGCGAAGACCACGCCGCACAAGACACTTTTTTACACCTGGATTGTCTGTGACATTTGTCTCGTCGTTATTGTAGATGTTTGATGGGTCCAAGCCATCAATTTCCATGGAGAGGTTATCAAAATATCCATTGATGGAGGAGGCATTCAACTGTGCGAGAGATGGTTTCACGTTGTCTGCAAATCTCGTCGTTAAGCTATGCCGCACTTTATTGATTGGCACCAGTCCCAACCAGGTAGGTTGTCTGAGAACTTTGTTGTGCGGCCTTGTGTGTCGAGGTACGACTTGACAAACATTTGTACATCAGCATTGCTCAGTGGTAGTTTCCAATCAGTGAGGACATTGATCACGTGCACAATCATACGCTCTTCCTCTTCTGATAAGACAGTCTGGCCTCCAAATTTCTTATCTTGTACATATCCCTCCCTTGACTTCTTCTGCAAAGTTCCAAATGGAATGCCATATTCTCTGGAAGCCTTGCGGATCGTAGTGCGCTTAAGTCGTATTTCGGATATTGCTGTCTGCAATGCCTCATCGGTGTAGTTAAAGAAGCGACGCCCAACTACTTTGCGGACATATTGTCGAGGCATGATAATGGCACCTAAAACAGAAACAGTTGTTAGCCTAGTTGAGAGAATGCCAATTTGGCTTCTTTAGTCATAGGCAATCAAAATTTTTAGATTATTTGTAATAATTTGTCATAAATAAACATGCATGCATAAATATGTTGCGTAAACAATCATTAGAAGACACAATAGTGGCGCAGGGGAAGTCAACAATTGCTTTAGGTCATGGGATTACGTATCAAAATTATTCGGGGTGTAGATGATCGGGACGTTTGGGTAAGGTTTGTGCGATGACATTTTTTTCTGAAGTGACATAGGAACATAGGACATCCCGCCGTTTTTAGACAAAAAACACCCCCACATTCTGTAATGAAAATGGGCAGGTGTAGGTTACTGTTTAGGGATACAACTGTCATCTAGCAAAATAGAAAAAAATGAAAAAATGTGTTTTTTGAGTGACATTATGTATTATTTCCACGCAAGAATTTTCGATGCACACATAGATTTAGCGCAATTAGACCCAAATAAACATATTTTGCACGGCTGTCAGTTATTTTAGGTAAGGTAGCTTTTAAAAAATGTACAAAAACATCACCACGGGGTAAAGTGATAATCTTCACCTCGAAGATCAACTTCACCCCGGTTTACGGTACAGTCTTATTCAATTAACACGTTTGCTTGATTTTTCGCTAACTTTCGTATTAAAAATGTTTTTAACGGTCAATTGCACACAACTTAATACCTTCTGCTGCATTAACACTGGCGCTTTCGAGTTTGGTTTTAAAGGACCGCTGATGTCATTAGCTCCAAGAATATGTAAGTTTTATCACGATCTGCCCACCCGTTCACTGTCAAACTTCAAATTCGTTTTGTTCCCACACTCAGACATCGGGTGAGTCTAGGGTGAGTCTTCGGTGGAGGTTAGGATTTCGAATCCTTGATCTGCGCGATTGACTTTGAATTTTTATCATGAAATCTTTCTTACAGATGTTAGCAACCTGACATATTACAGTACACTGAAATGCATGTCATAGTAGCATCGCTTTCCATATTGGGTGTAATAGGAAACGGAATTTTGATGATCTATTATGCTGGGAGTCCTTCCATATTAAGACAATGCCGTTTGACAAGCAGTGGGCCTTCCATTCCTTGGTGATGAATGGGCGATCAGTTGATTCGAATTGTAATCCCCATAACAACTTGACCAGTCAGAAGAATAACATGGCATGCAAATTTTGCAAACGATTGCATCCACGTAGAACTTTGAATCTATGCGTGAATTTACCTTCGCAATTTCCATCGTTGTTACTTTTTTGGACCTAGTCAGATGTATGCTTCTTTTACTTTGCCCAACTCACCATCAAACCTTTACATATTTTAATGCGGAATTGAATGATATTGAACTGAAAAAGATAGGGCCTAAGCCAGGGTAATGGAGCTTTCTTCATGCTGAGAAAGTAATGCGATCACTGTCAACTCCTGTTGTCAATACATTCGTGTGAAAGTGTTTAATGAATTGATATTTTGCATTTCATTTATGAAAGCTCTATTACAGCCGACATATATTCTCATAGATTAAAATCTGAGTCTGGTTAGACACAAGACAATCATTGAGGCCTACATTCAGACCAATGGGCTATGGGCCTACACAGGGTGCGGCAACTCAGCCATCGGAATGGCGAAACTTTTTCGAACTAAGTTATTAAATTTCGCTCAGTAATGCTGTCTATTTTTTTCAATGACAATGTTGAGCACGTCGAAATAAAAAGAAAGCATGGTCATGTGTGGCACACAAAGGCTTGGCGTCAGACAGAGACTCGGCACCTGTTCATAAACAATAGCAATCTCTTCACGTCGCAGTTGCTGCGCCCGATAAGTGAATCGACAAGACTTTTAGTAACTCATTCAATATATGATGACAGGAAACGGGGCAGTTATGAGATGACAGCAATGACATGATCAGCTATGATATGATCATGAACAATTTTTGTAATCACTAATTACTTCATTTAATTAGGCACACCACAATTTCCTAAACCAAGCAAGTGTCCCGGCTGACCAAGTGAATAAGTTCAGTAATGAATTACATGAGCTTAAGCTGCTTACGGTTAAATTTGATGAGAATAGGCAAGAGATAAAAGAGCTTTTCGGGTTGTGCAACGATTTAGGAAACGGACTGTAAAAGAGATGTATCGTGCTTTTGATGAAGTCAATAACAAATATGTTTACAAGCACCACCCGTCTCTCAGCAAATGTAGAATTTACATTCCAATTTTCGCCAACGGATATTGTGATTCCATATTCAGATAGAGCGCTAAAAAGTATGCGCACTATTGTATCTGAATACTTGATTTATGCAATTGGAACAGTTTCTTCTGTGAATTTGTGGGTTCTGAGCATGTGGCGAAGCATGTGCCCGAATATGAGGCGAATGTCTTACACGCCTCCATATGGCACATGAGCAATATCTGCATAGGAAGCCCATGCATCAGGAACAATTCGTGTACCGAACGCAATATGGCCGTTGATCAAGGGTTGGAGTGTTAGTTTTCTGCGTTCTTTTACATGAATGATGAAGATTTTCCGAGGATTTTCTCTTTCGATTCCACCGAAACACTAAAATCCATGATGACATGCCCCGTGACCTTACTTCCGACGGAAATAAAAGTATTCGTCGATTTCAGCAGTTTTAGGCCTACAATCATTCAATCTACCAATGACAGCTGTATAAAGATTCAGTCAAGTAGAACATGCCTCGCGGTTAAAGTTATACCAGTGGGCGGAAGTATGTGAACTGCAATCAAACTCAGCCATGTTATCTGTGATGGATGCACTCTTGCACCACATGTAAGACATGTATATCAAATGGTTAGGAGGTAGGTGACTTTTGACGTAGAAAATGTCGACACGAACAGATTTGGAGAGATGGCAATGACTGCATTGCCAACGATGTTTGTCAAGACTTCGAGCATATTTCATAAAAGAACAATTTTCACCGCACGTAATGCACACATGTTGACTATTAATCATCTTTCTTGAAGCGAGAAATTGAAGGCAACTAAGTTCATCTCTTGTAATTTCAACGATGTCACGATAGGAAAGAGTTTCATCACAAATAGCGTCATCATCCATAACAATGTCCACAAAAGCATTTCGCACACGCGGTCGACCTGCAATTTTAAATTTTTGAAATTACGCTTTGTGTAAAACTAGACAAACAAACAAATAAAAAGATGATGACATACGTTAATTTCTAAACGTATATAATAAAACACACTAAAGTGCAGAATCGCCGATAACTTTATCTACCGTTACCGGTACGTACTGAATTTCCCCATGTCAAGCTTCATCCCATCGTTTGATGCTTTGTTTCATTTCGTTTGATGCACAGAGTTATGGGACCAAATCGTGTAAATTTAGACATGCACAACATCTTGCACCTGCAATCAGCCATGACTTTTGTATCTGCAAGCCAACTTGTCCGATGACAAGTTTCACCATCCAATCATTTGATTTGCTCAAGGCCTAGAGGTCAAGGATTAATTACTGATAAGTATACATACCTACCTAGCTTGTTAAGCCTGCATCCATCCATTCATATGTATACCTGCAACCAACCATGACTTGTCTATATATCTGTGCACCATTCTAACTTGTCCGGTGACAAGTTTCAGCATCTCATCTTTTCATATGTGGTCTTAAGACCCGAGATTGTGACCCAAACAAAAGCACACTTCTTAAACCTTTTCAGAATCTTCACATGAGGCGCTGCGCCTTGCAACCTTGCGGGTGGGTATGATGAGGAAATTTTCATTATTCATGTAGTAGGCCTACTTCGTGTCGAAACCTTGTTCGTCAGTGTTCACAGGAGCATCCTGGTCACGACGTAATAAGTATGTCCACCTCCTTCACTACTCTTTGAGTGGACCTAATACATTGAAAGATAGGATTCTCCCTCATACAGCAATCAAGTTAAATATCTGTTGAAAACTCATCGAATAGTTTGAAGCCAGATGTCAGATTTGCAAATCAGTTGTCTTCTCTCGCTTGTCCTTCATTCACGTCCCATACTAGTCTTTTACACACAGTTCTTCAACTGCATGAGACTATGTTTTCTAAATTGCCGAATCACTGGAGTAGTGGAATTCCACACTCTTCGCAGCGCCATCTCGTCCATTTTTGATCAGGAAATTAGTAGGGCAGAATGGGGTGATTTGGCACCTGTCTTCAAGTCGGCTACCATGACCAAACAACGAATTTATCACAAATTTACATAAAATTTCTGTATTATTCAACGTTTTTCCTAACTTTTGTATTACAACTTTTTTTCGATTCGGCCTTCATCCTCAAATTTGAATTTCAAAATAGTTCATTAAGTGCCATATCACCCCATTGATGGGATGATGCGGCACTGTGGTGGGGTGATATGGCACTCTAATTTAGCCTCATAAACTTGCCTCTTAGTGCTACGTTGTTACAAATTTAATGAATGGCTATGTATTTCATGATAACAAACATGCACATAGACGTCTATCATAAGTGGCCTAGGCCTACATTAACATATAATTAGAACTTCTTGTCATGCTGCTTAGCCGGGACTATTTCGTAAGTTATTTGAAGCATGCAAGCAACTCAAATCTATGCTGTTGATTCGCATATAGTACTCCGTAAAATTTCAATATACAATTGTGTATGTGCAGAAAACAAATTTTAAGTAAAAATGAATCTTCTTATCAAATTGATTTATAAAATTACAGACCTACGGCATCTATAAGAAATGAAAACAAAATGTGGAGCGAAGGCAATTACTTCTCGTTTACGTCAATTGGCTCAATAAACTGTACACTCATATTTCGACTCGTTTCCGAAATATAAGACTGTGGGTTGTTCAATAGATCACTCATTAAATTACAACGCAATCAATGAGGGCTCATTAAAAAATGTGTTCAATAGAGGCATCATAAGATGACTCCTCATTGAGGCCTCACTATTTTTGTTCAATGAACCAATCACAAGGGAAGATCATTGAGGATTATCTATGATCACCATATACCCGTCATAAGCTGCATCACTAAATGGATTCATCACAAAGCGTCACACAAGTATGTCTGATATGACCTTAGTTCTGCCTGATGAGCTCGAGCAAAATCCTAAATGTTATCGGAAGCGATATATTCCCATGGACATCGATGACTTGAGTGATGAATGTATTCGATCGATCTATCGCTTTGATAGGCATGGAATACGTTCTATTTCAGGGAGCTTACAGGACTATATCGACGATCTTTTTGTTGTTGAAACTTTACGTGGAAAAAGACTGACACCGGATGAGCACGTTGTAATTGCATTGAAGTTCTATGGACATGGTAAGTCGTTTCGAGCTCTTGGAGAACAATATGGAGTCAGCTTAGGAACAGTATCTCATGTGATACAGAGAGTGACCAATGGTATTTTGTGCACATACTCCGAGCTCGTTCAAGTTACTACTTCGACAGAGTTTTGTTCGAAAATTGCGAGTGAATTCTATAACACAGCTGATATACCGAACATTGTTGGCTGTGTGGACGGTTGCTTGATACCAATCAAGTGTCCATCTGTAAACGAGCATGTATTTGTATGCAGAAAAGGTTATCATGCTATTAATGCCATGTTCGCATGCCGTTCAGACCTCCGTTTTACTTACGTCAATGCATCGTTCCCAGGAGCAACGCAGGACGCTGGGGTTTTCCTAGAATCTTCTCTCAGACAAGCATTCATCGATCAAGTGATACCTCAAGGATTCTTACTCGGAGATAGTGGTTATGGACTCTCACGATATCTTCTTACTCCAGTTCACAATGCTACTGATCGTGCGTCTGCTATGTATAATCGAGCTCATCGTCGTACGAGGAATGTAATTGAGAGAGCATTTGGTGAAATGAAAAGTCGTTTCAGATGTTTGGATAAGAGTGGTGGTCCTCTCAGATTGTGTCCTAGATGTGCTCGCATCATCAGTGCCGTGTCTTTGTTGCATAATTTGGCGATCGAAATGTGTCTTACTGAAGATGGTGCAAGTGAGACTACAAGCGATTCTGATGACGAATCTCAAACTGATAACCATCAAATTTCGATAAGTGATATTCATGGCATTGAAGGTTCAGAATTGAGAAACAATATCATAAGTATGTTCCAATGAAGTCTTTAAAAGTGCATTTTTAGTATAAACGGAATTTGAATATATCAATGGTGAAAGTTGTGTTTTTGTCTCGTATATTATAATATTTCTTGGGCTATTTCACTACATGTATTTCGGCCTAATTTGAATAATAAAGACGGAGGTGGTAAAAAGATGATCTGTAATAATGATAAGATTTAACCAAATTAGTGCAAATGTGAAAGACAAAAAACAAAGTTGAGGTCAAAGATAAATTTTATTTTGACAATAATCAACTTCATATTAGCAAAGACAAACTTAATCGAACACAGTTACTCACTATTTTGCAATTGAGATAGCTTCAGTGAATAATATTGCTTTTGCATTGTCAGAACTTCAGCTTGTAGCTTCAAGTTGGAATTTTGAAGTAACGCATTTTCCCGCAGAATGTCAGAAGTTGTTCTTGCTCGGGCTGTTGTCGTATCTTGATCAGTAGTAGATTTTGGCAGAGCACGTTTCTTCCATGGTTTTTTCGCACTTTCAGGAGGCTGATTAAATGACTGTGGATTCGAATTAGATGGCTTAGAAAATATTAGCGTCTCTTGAATCGCAGAACTTGAGCAGTCAGTTCCCGCGTCAGCAGCCAGTTGTAACGCGTCAATTGTAGCAGAAAGTCCAAGAGGTGAATACTCCTGAATGCCGGAGATTTCTTCCTCCACTAAGAGTGAGGCGAACTTTTCTTCCAATGGAGTCAGTTTTGGAATCGGATTGTCTTGTTTTAAGTTCCCAGTAATCGGCATGGTCCTTCTGATTTCTTGTACTTTCTTCTTTACGTTTGACCGTTCCACTTGGAACTTTCGCCTGAGATCAGCCCACTTTCTCTTTACACCGGAAGTGTTTACTTTATTGACATCGATCTCTATTTCTTTTCAGGATTCCTCTTTATCCTTATTGATGGTATCAGAATTATTATTGCTACACAAAATTTTCCAGCGTGCAATGCAGCCGTTGATTAGCGCATGTAATTCTTCTTCTTTGTATTTTGGTGATCGTTTGGTCATCTTCTTAGACTCCATGTAGACGTAAAGTTCAGCATAACATAAAGGGAATTCTCAGACAGTTGGCAGGCTGCTTATTGGCTTACTCGGTTAACGACACAATCATGTGACGTTCACGCCATTTTCGAAGTAGGTCAGATACTGACGTATATTTTAATGCTTGTGTGCCTTATGAGGGAGTTGATTGAACGAATTTATTGAGGCCTCATATGAGACACACGCTAACTCCTCAGTGAGCCCCTCAATGATTCCTGTCTATTGAACAACCGGCAAGTTTTTCTAATTGACACAACAGTCTGTCAGAATCCGCATGAAAAACGTCGGCAGTAGTTCCTCTCAAAGGAGTATTTTCTTGTCGAGGCTTTGAAATCCTTGCAAATGATATCGTTGATGATATCGTTCACCCATCATTATGAAGCAGTGGTGCTTCACAAGTACAATAAATATCTGCACACTCTTAACACGAGAATATGGGCCTATTCAAGAAACACAAATCCAGTACGGGCCTAATACGTGACTCTAGCATGGGTGGGCTCTACTGTGTCAGAAAATAGGTTAGCTATTAGTAATAAATAATGAGCAGATCTGTGTTACTTAATTCAGATTGTATAAAATGATCTGCCAGTTTAACAACACGCTAATAGGTTAATAATTAAGACGCAGTGCCATATCACCCCATTCGACTTTTTAAAAGTAAACAGCTGACTTCACGAGTATATCAAAGATTTGGAAAATTCGTTGCTGGAAACATGCTAGAAAACATGTAGTACCGGTTGATCTTAGTTGATGGGAACGAAATATCCCACATTTCAAAGTTGGAAAAAAAACTAGGGTAGACCTGATTTCTACCTCTAGTCGAAAAACGAAGTACAGGGTGGTGCACAAAGATACGCCCGTAACGATATGTCGTAAAAGTATTATTTATTAAAATGATTTATTTTATGAAATATAACATTAAATGTCAAGACAAAAGACCAAACACAGTCAATAGTTGGTATGGCCACCACGTGCTGCTATGATCGCAACCAAGCGTTGAGGGAAAGAGTGTAGCAAACGAAGGAATAAATTTGAGTCATTCTCCAGATTTGATAGAACATCATGAAGCACACTTCTTAAAGTTGTCAGGCTATGCTGTTGATTGTTGGGGAAAGAATGAAGAACAGCTTCAACTTTGTCCTTGATGATTGCGCCTAAATTCTCACAGGGATTTAAATCTGGTGAATTCCCTGGCCATTGGCTGTTGTCGAAGAAATCGACATTGTTCTCTCTCAAGAGCTGTTGCGTTGCAAGAGCTTTGAAACAAGGCGCTTTATCGTGAAGGAATGTTACTTCATCAGGATCGATGACATTTTCCCTGTTTTTCAAAAAGGGGAATACATTTTGGGTAAAAATAGTTTCTCGGAAGTATTCTCCAGTCCACGACTGTCCTTGTTCTTTGATAACGGCCATCATTTTCTTCTCAGAAAAACATACAAAAAGTCCAATGCATTCTGGATGTGCAGAGATAAAACAGCAATCTTGAATGCAACCTTTACTCACGTCGTAACTGCTTGTTGTGATCTGTCTGCTACTGCAACAAGCCGTGCAGACTACATCGAATCACGTGACAGCGAACACACCACCCACTGACTCAGCATATCACATCACTCCTCCCTATTTAAAATTCAAAACGCATCAAAATGAAGGATCAACAGGAGAATACGGTTTCAAAAATGTTATATGTCTCTGCAAAGTTTTCCGTCCAGATTTCACAGTTATTGATTGTCCCTTGATTTGCACCACTTCAAATACATCATCCAAATAATAAGGAGATCCCTTCTTGCGTAATGAGTTCTTTACTAAAACAAGATCGCCGACATTCAAACGCTTATGAGTGTTTGGCCGAGTGTCCAGGGGATATTTCGGGTGATCAAAATCGGACATATGACGAGTTTTGTATGAGAAAATAACATCATTAGGTGTGAGGCCAGTAGTTGCACTTCGCTGATAATTGTAAATAAATTGCCAATACAGCAGTTTATCAGGCCAGCCTGTTGGATTTTGAATTAATTTCTCTTCCAGCCAACGGATAGTCCTCTCCACTGAACCATTACCATGATGGAAAGCTGAGGTTGTTTGATGTAGAATGTTAAAGCGTTCACAAAACTTCTTTAATGCAGAGAATTCAAGACCACCATCCGATAAGAAGACGGTTGGTTTGCCATAGACACACATGAAATCCAACAATTTGTTCAATACCGTCTGACTGTCTTTGGACATCAATGGATAGAAACAGCTGTATCCACTAAAAGAATCCTTTACAACCACAATATATTGGTAGCCACCTGTAGCCAAGTGGACTGGGCCTTTCAAATCGATAGACACTTTCTCAAAAGGAAAATTTCCATGATATTGGTATTCCTCATTCCGAAAATAAGAGTATGATTTGGAAAATGAACATGAATCACACTGCTTCACAAAGTTTCTGATGTGAGAAAACATTTTAGGCCAAAAGTAGCGACTTCTAATAAAGTCTTGCATCCTCCGCATACCAGGGTGTCCCAAAAGCTCATGTGTCTGCTTTAGTAAATCCATAATAACTGAGTTGGGCACAACAATCCTGCTCTTGAATTTCACCAGACCATCTTCAATATTGACATGCTTCTTGTATGCATCCAAATATGTGGAAATGACACCATCGGACAACAACGGTTCCTGCAATTTTCTCCAATCAAAGCACTTGACGTCGGGAATCACAGCCAAAGCTCGCCGACTCAATGCATCAGCAACTGCATTTGAAGCTCCAGCGACATGCTCTATATCAAAGTCAAATTCCTGTAATGTGAGAATCCATCTTCCAATGCGACCTTTGAGCTTCTGATCTTTAATCCAAATCAAAGGTTTGTGGTCACACCTCAGAATAAATTTCTTTCCAATCAAGCAATCATAATACTGCTTTAATCCAAATATAATCGCGAGCAGTTCCTTTTCGTATGTCGAATATTGCAACTCGGCCTTCTTCAACAAGCGACTTGAATATTGAATAGGCCTATTATTTTGGATCAAAGTGGCTCCAATAGCTACATCTGAAGCATCAGTCTCTATCTTGAACAGAGATTTGGGGTCAGGAATCGCCAAAGGGGTGGCTTTAATGATCAAGTAACAGATATTATTAAACGAATCAATCAATTCGGAAGTCCATTTCAGTTCCTTTGTAGACTTGTAGGAAGCCATTTTGAAGTCAAATAATCGCTTTGTGACTGCAGCGAAATTTTTGACAAACTTTCTGTAATAGTTTATCAGTCCAATAAAGCTATCCAGCTCTTTATAGGAAGTTGGAAGAGGATAATCTCGTAAAACATGCCTTGCTTTATCATTGAATGTATAAGAGTCACCTCTCAAAACATGACCCAAATATTCAGCGCTGTCTTTTGCAAAGTGACATTTTGCTGCTTTCAAATGCAAGTTATTTTGCTGAAGACGATCGAACACAATGTCTAGATGCTTGCAATGCTCTGTCACATCGTGAGAAAAAATCAAAATATCGTCTATGTAAATAAAGACAAAATCGAGATCACCAAGGATATCCTGCATGCAGCGCTGGAAATGACCAGGTGCATTCTTCGGTCCAAATGGCATGACATTGAAGCTCCAATTTCCCATACTGGGACCAGGAGAAAAACACAACTTTTCTTTTGCACTGTCAGTTAGTGGAATATGCCAATATCCGTGAGATAGATCCAATGTAGAGAATACTCTCCTACCATGCACTTTATTTCGGATTTCCTCAAATTGTGGAATATCGCACGACAATTTCACAGTATGTTTGTTAAGTTGCCTGAAATCAACACACAGGCGGATATCTCCAGTTTTCTTTTTGGCAATAACAATCGGAAAGGAAAAGGGGGATGTAGTCCTTGTAATAATTCCTCTCTCTTCTAAATCACACATCTGCCGTTGGACTTCACTTTCGAAATGAATCGGAACCCTCCTTGCTGGTATGCGTAATGCATTTGTGGTATCTAACTGGACATCAAACTTGAATCGATCAGGCATAATTCCGGAATTATCTGAGAAAACACTCGAGTACTGCAGCAATATATGCTTTATTTGATTAGGACAGTTACCAAGATTCACTGACTCCATAGCACTTGGTTGCAACGGCAAATAGACATCATCATTATGAAGATCGATGGGTTCTTCTTCTTCGACGTTCAAACACATTCGATCCGGCCACTGCAATTTCACTCCAAGCGCATTCAGTATATCACGACCAACTATCATATCATAAGGAAAATAATAGAGATAGTGGTCATCACAATAAAATGAATGTCGAAATTCCGTTTGAAAAATCCGAACAGACAAGTCAATACATGAATCAGCGGAAAATTTGCCGGAGTAAGAGCGGAAATCGTTTTTGCTCTTGTAAATGAAACTACTCAAGTTGTCCAGACACTCGTCTCTAACAAATGAAGATGTCGAACCAGAATCCGATAATATTCGCAACCGCACGTTATTGTCAATGATAGTTCCAGTCACCACATAATCATCGCCCTCTGAACCTCTGAATCCCTCTGAAGTAACAGGCCGAGCGACACCCATTACTCTGTCGAGTTTTTTGAATCAGGATCAGTGATGTCAGTGACCGAACGACGAGACCAGGCCTTCGGAAAATCAGATTTGGCAGACTTCAAGGCATCTCTTGGTTGTCGATTACGATTACGATTATTCGGACAATCTCGCGCATAATGCCCATAACCGTCACAAGCATAGCAACGGTCAGTCATCGCCTTTGAATTGGGAATAAATCGTCGTTTCTGAGACACATTCTTTGAAATTGACAAACACGATTGTGGTGACGAAGATAGCAAATTCCACATAAACGACAACTGCTTCATGAATTCTGTAAAATTAGAAGCATTTCCCAACATGAGTCCAGCATCAGAAGGTAATAGTTCCACCAATCGTTGTTTAATCAGTAGTTCCATGATCGCTTCATCATCAATAAAACAACTCAATAACTTCTTGCTTTCAACAATGTAATCTGTTGCCGATTTGAAATTGCAACAATCCAATTCAAAGAAACTCTTCAGAGGCGTACTTGTGGGCTGAAGTATCAAGGAAACCTTCCGCTTCAACGATTCGTAAGTAGCTCTTCCATCAACACCAAGAGCATTGAAGCCAGGTGATTTGCTCATCGCAAATTTCAAGAATTTCACACGAATACTGTCATGTTCTGATTCATCAAAGGACTTTGTCATTAAAAAACAATCCATGTGTAGCTCAAACGCCGTTATGAAGTCTGTAGCCGTTGAAAAATCACTTATCTTTGGAATGCCATCCATCATCAAACCACGCTCTGCTACCAGATAAAACAGCAATCTTGAATGCAACCTTTACTCACGTCGTAACCGCTTGTTGTGATCTGTCTGCTACTGCAACAAGCCGTGCAGACTACATCGAATCACGTGACAGCGAACACACCACCCACTGACTCAGCATATCACATCACTCCTCCCTATTTAAAATTCAAAACGCATCAAAATGAAGGATCAACAGGAGAATACGGTTTCAAAAATGTTATATGTCTCTGCAAAGTTTTCCGTCCAGATTTCACAGTTATTGATTGTCCCTTGATTTGCACCACTTCAAATACATCATCCAAATAATAAGGAGATCCCTTCTTGCGTAATGAGTTCTTTACTAAAACAAGATTGCCGACATTCAAACGCTTATGAGTGTTTGGCCGAGTGTCCAGGGGATATTTCGGGTGATCAAAATCGGACATATGACGAGTTTTGTATGAGAAAATAACATCATTAGGTGTGAGGCCAGTAGTTGCACTTCGCTGATAATTGTAAATAAATTGCCAATACAGCAGTTTATCAGGCCAGCCTGTTGGATTTTGAATTAATTTCTCTTCCAGCCAACGGATAGTCCTCTCCACTGACCCATTTTACCATGATGGAAAGCTGAGGTTGTTTGATGTAGAATGTTAAAGCGTTCACAAAACTTCTTTAATGCAGAGAATTCAAGACCACCATCCGATAAGAAGACGGTTGGTTTGCCATAGACACACATGAAATCCAACAATTTGTTCAATACCGTCTGACTGTCTTTGGACATCAATGGATAGAAACAGCTGTATCCACTAAAAGAATCCTTTACAACCACAATATATTGGTAGCCACCTGTAGCCAAGTGGACTGGGCCTTTCAAATCGATAGACACTTTCTCAAAAGGAAAATTTCCATGATATTGGTATTCCTCATTCCGAAAATAAGAGTATGATTTGGAAAATGAACATGAATCACACTGCTTCACAAAGTTTCTGATGTGAGAAAACATTTTAGGCCAAAAGTAGCGACTTCTAATAAAGTCTTGCATCCTCCGCACACCAGGGTGTCCCAAAAGCTCATGTGTCTGCTTTAGTAAATCCATAATAACTGAGTTGGGCACAACAATCCTGCTCTTGAATTTCACCAGACCATCTTCAATATTGACATGCTTCTTGTATGCATCCAAATATGTGGAAATGACACCATCGGACAACAACGGTTCCTGCAATTTTCTCCAATCAAAGCACTTGACGTCGGGAATCACAGCCAAAGCTCGCCGACTCAATGCATCAGCAACTGCATTTGAAGCTCCAGCGACATGCTCTATATCAAAGTCAAATTCCTGTAATGTGAGAATCCATCTTCCAATGCGACCTTTGAGCTTCTGATCTTTAATCCAAATCAAAGGTTTGTGGTCACACCTCAGAATAAATTTCTTTCCAATCAAGCAATCATAATACTGCTTTAATCCAAATATAATCGCGAGCAGTTCCTTTTCGTATGTCGAATATTGCAACTCGGCCTTCTTCAACAAGCGACTTGAATATTGAATAGGCCTATTATTTTGGATCAAAGTGGCTCCAATAGCTACATCTGAAGCATCAGTCTCTATCTTGAACAGAGATTTGGGGTCAGGAATCGCCAAAGGGGTGGCTTTAATGATCAAGTAACAGATATTATTAAACGAATCAATCAATTCGGAAGTCCATTTCAGTTCCTTTGTAGACTTGTAGGAAGCCATTTTGAAGTCAAATAATCGCTTTGTGACTGCAGCGAAATTTTTGACAAACTTTCTGTAATAGTTTATCAGTCCAATAAAGCTATCCAGCTCTTTATAGGAAGTTGGAAGAGGATAATCTCGTAAAACATGCCTTGCTTTATCATTGAATGTATAAGAGTCACCTCTCAAAACATGACCCAAATATTCAGCGCTGTCTTTTGCAAAGTGACATTTTGCTGCTTTCAAATGCAAGTTATTTTGCTGAAGACGATCGAACACAATGTCTAGATGCTTGCAATGCTCTGTCACATCGTGAGAAAAAATCAAAATATCGTCTATGTAAATAAAGACAAAATCGAGATCACCAAGGATATCCTGCATGCAGCGCTGGAAATGACCAGGTGCATTCTTCGGTCCAAATGGCATGACATTGAAGCTCCAATTTCCCATACTGGGACCAGGAGAAAAACACAACTTTTCTTTTGCACTGTCAGTTAGTGGAATATGCCAATATCCGTGAGATAGATCCAATGTAGAGAATACTCTCCTACCATGCACTTTATTTCGGATTTCCTCAAATTGTGGAATATCGCACGACAATTTCACAGTATGTTTGTTAAGTTGCCTGAAATCAACACACAGGCGGATATCTCCAGTTTTCTTTTTGGCAATAACAATCGGAAAGGAAAAGGGGGATGTAGTCCTTGTAATAATTCCTCTCTCTTCTAAATCACACATCTGCCGTTGGACTTCACTTTCGAAATGAATCGGAACCCTCCTTGCTGGTATGCGTAATGCATTTGTGGTATCTAACTGGACATCAAACTTGAATCGATCAGGCATAATTCCGGAATTATCTGAGAAAACACTCGAGTACTGCAGCAATATATGCTTTATTTGATTAGGACAGTTACCAAGATTCACTGACTCCATAGCACTTGGTTGCAACGGCAAATAGACATCATCATTATGAAGATCGATGGGTTCTTCTTCTTCGACGTTCAAACACATTCGATCCGGCCACTGCAATTTCACTCCAAGCGCATTCAGTATATCACGACCAACTATCATATCATAAGGAAAATAATAGAGATAGTGGTCATCACAATAAAATGAATGTCGAAATTCCGTTTGAAAAATCCGAACAGACAAGTCAATACATGAATCAGCGGAAAATTTGCCGGAGTAAGAGCGGAAATCGTTTTTGCTCTTGTAAATGAAACTACTCAAGTTGTCCAGACACTCGTCTCTAACAAATGAAGATGTCGAACCAGAATCCGATAATATTCGCAACCGCACGTTATTGTCAATGATAGTTCCAGTCACCACATAATCATCGCCCTCTGAACCTCTGAATCCCTCTGAAGTAACAGGCCGAGCGACACCCATTACTCTGTCGAGTTTTTTGAATCAGGATCAGTGATGTCAGTGACCGAACGACGAGACCAGGCCTTCGGAAAATCAGATTTGGCAGACTTCAAGGCATCTCTTGGTTGTCGATTACGATTACGATTATTCGGACAATCTCGCGCATAATGCCCATAACCGTCACAAGCATAGCAACGGTCAGTCATCGCCTTTGAATTGGGAATAAATCGTCGTTTCTGAGACACATTCTTTGAAATTGACAAACACGATTGTGGTGACGAAGATAGCAAATTCCACATAAACGACAACTGCTTCATGAATTCTGTAAAATTAGAAGCATTTCCCAACATGAGTCCAGCATCAGAAGGTAATAGTTCCACCAATCGTTGTTTAATCAGTAGTTCCATGATCGCTTCATCATCAATAAAACAACTCAATAACTTCTTGCTTTCAACAATGTAATCTGTTGCCGATTTGAAATTGCAACAATCCAATTCAAAGAAACTCTTCAGAGGCGTACTTGTGGGCTGAAGTATCAAGGAAACCTTCCGCTTCAACGATTCGTAAGTAGCTCTTCCATCAACACCAAGAGCATTGAAGCCAGGTGATTTGCTCATCGCAAATTTCAAGAATTTCACACGAATACTGTCATGTTCTGATTCATCAAAGGACTTTGTCATTAAAAAACAATCCATGTGTAGCTCAAACGCCGTTATGAAGTCTGTAGCCGTTGAAAAATCACTTATCTTTGGAATGCCATCCATCATCAAACCACGCTCTGCTACCAGATAAAACAGCAATCTTGAATGCAACCTTTACTCACGTCGTAACCGCTTGTTGTGATCTGTCTGCTACTGCAACAAGCCGTGCAGACTACATCGAATCACGTGACAGCGAACACACCACCCACTGACTCAGCATATCACATCACTTGCAGAAACCTCTCGAAATCGTTCGTGTTCTTCGATCAAATCGATGGATGTGGCCCAGACGCGATCATTTTGATGGTTTGTTTTCCTGCTAACGTAAATGAAAAATTCATCGCTGCACACGACATGGATAAAATCATCAATCGTCCAAAGCCTCAAGAAATTGCAGAACCAAACTCGATTCTCCCGCTGTTGTGGACTTTTGAAAGGTTTCTTTATGACATGGAATGGCTTCATCTCTTGTGACTGCATATATCTTTGAACTGTTCGACGAGATGGGCTAGGCCTGTTACCTCTAGCTGTTGCTATTTGTTTCGTTAGCTGTCTGGTGCTTTTTCTTTGTCTTCCAGCGCTGAGACGGATTATCCTCTTCTCATGTTCGTTCAGCACCTCTCCAGACCGTCCAATGTTCTCCTTTCTCATATCACAATCATATGGATCCCGATTCCAATTCTCTTTAACAAATGTTTCACTGCGACCAATTTTCTCAGCTACCCATTGCCTTGTTATAAAATGGGCCCCTTCATCTTTGCTTTGCTTGAATGTTATTGCTCTTATTCTGTCGATAAACCGTCTTTCTTCCGTGTCTGCCATTCTTCACACCACATGTAAATTAATCAAAATCACTCGTAACAGCATAATCGATTGCAGAGTGTCATGAACAGATTTCAGTCAGACTATACGCTCATGGCACACAATGTCAGACAGCACGCGTGTTTTGCATTTGACTTGGCGAATCACGTTATTCATTGCGGGCGCATCTTTGTGCGCCACCCCGTATACTATAACCTTTATTTATACATGCCAAGTGTCCTTCACAATAAAGCTTCAACATGTATATTTCGGATTATACAAATCAGGAATTCGGCTGCAGAGGGTGGGTGCCAATCGCCCTATATGGTGAATCACCCCATTCTCCCCTACTGTCCAGAAACATTGATGAACTTATCATAAATGTCGGAGAAGCTGCGATCATCATCGGATGTTGCTTTCCTGACTCCCGGAACATAGAATTTCAATTCATGGTACGTTTGCGACAGCAACTTAACCCTTTAATTCATGACTTATGATATATTTGATGAAAAAAGTTTCTGCCTTAGATAGCACTTATTTATGCTTTGATTTCTCTTCCACGACCCTTCTTTGTTATATTTTTTGATTGTTGCCATATGGCAACAGCATGAAAATAGACCATAAAATATTTTCATAATTTATCTTTTTGACATAAAGATAATTGATTGGTCGTTGTTCCCGACAAATATAAGAATGATTACAGAAAAGAAATAATTGATATGAAGATTCTATAATGATGTTATATAGACCAGTACGTACATATTGGGTTATGAAAATATTCCTAAAAGTAAGTAATTGTACGATATTACTACACATTATCAGTACATTTCAAGTGTGAAAATTTCTGAAACAGTTATTCTTGTCGTTAAGACATAAATGAACTTTATATTTACAACAGCTCCAACGACTGAAACCTGTCTTGCAAAGTTTGCATCTTCCTTTTTCTGTATGCATAGGTAAATGATCAACTCCTTCGTTTCTCAGTATATTTTCAGGAATATTCTCGTCTGCAGCTCGACGGCGTTTTGGTTGCAAAATGTCTTCTTTTGATGGCCGACCCATAACTCTTTCTATTTCTTTTGCCAACTTTTGTTAGTCCCTCAGCCATCTTCAGCATGAATTCTTTAAACGAAATTCGTTTGGACGAAATGTCTTCATCGTTTGTCAAGGACTCCCTGTATGTCAACCAACAATTACAGATGGATACCCAGACCAAATGGTAAATTATGCGAAAGTACCATTTCCGAGATTTACGATGGTTTCTGTACATTTCCAACATCATATCTGAGATGTCGATGCCTCCCATATACGTGTTGTACATTTTCACTATGTTCGGTCGCTTTATTTCTACTACCTTCTTCGATTTTGAATCCCAGCGACGAACTGTATCTATCGGCTCAGCTTCCAGATAAGTAGATACAAGTGTTACAGATCGATTATCTTGCCAGCGGACAACTGTCAAATTGAAATTAGCGTCAATGATTTGGTCGTGTGATCCCCTACCTTCGGCTTTCATTTCTTTTTCGCTTCGGAGTGGGCAATTGCGCAAACGGTTTGACCGGACCGTTCCAGTTGTTTGTATCTCAAAACATTCCTTCAAATGAAAAACCAAGTCAAGGGTTATGTAATAGTTATCCATAAATAACTTTACATTTCGAACTCCTGCAGGGATACTTTTACATAGTGTATGAACACAATTTTTCATAGTACTAAAATGAGGCAATGGATCCACTGTTTCAGTATTTTTTCCTGCATATAAAACAAAATCGTAAATCAGACCAGAAGAGGACCCACGCGTGATAAGCTTAAACCCCATTTATTGGGTTTGGCGGGTAAATACTGTTTGTTCGAATGTCGACCCTTGTAAGGGATCACTTGCTCGTCGATTGACTGAAATTCCGATTGCGGTTGCTGTCGACATTTATCTCTCACTGCATCGAATAACTTCCTCACTTTGAAGAGCGGATCGTATCCATCACACCCTTTCCGAATTTGTTCAGAATTATTACTCAAATGAAGACACTGCATTAGTCTCTCATATCGATTAACCGGCATAACATCCGCTATACATGACCAGCGGGTTACCTGATTCCAATAGTCTCGATAAGAAGGAGCAGAACACACTCCCATAAAAAGCCACATGCCGAATAACTGTTCCAATTCAGAAGCAGTGCAGGATACATTTCGGTCTGAAACTTCAACCGAGTAAAGGTTTGTCTGGTTTGCTATAAATTCAAACATTTCGTCAGAAATGTATTCTTTGAACATTTCATAAGGATTGTCATCATATTGAAACGAAGAAGGCTCTGGAGAAACAAATGGAACAGGAAAGTGTGTGTTATAGTGTATTATAGTGGTGAGTATCTCCGCCTGTCACGTGGAAGGCCCGGGTTCGATTCCCGGTCGGGGAGCCAGATGTTAATTACAGTAGGCAATTTATCTTGTCGTTTAACAGCCTTTCATTTTTATGTTTTCTCGAGTTCCACTTGAGAACCTCGTAGGGCTGTATTTGTTTTGATAAGCTATCCCATTCACCTGCTTCAAGACTTCACAGTGTGAAAAGTATCGCTTTCTTGTAGCTGTCAAACGCCCGCCACCCTGGCGCCGGGAGATATGATTGCCAATCATGAACTTTATTTGGTCATTCTCTCCCACCGACGCCCGAGTGATGTTGCGCGGTTTCTGTTATTATTTACACCATCATTGTATACTACATTGAGAACGTGTATTGATGCCGAAACGAATGCATGTATAATGTCTTAAAATATGATCAGCATAGTACACAGTAGAAGTGGGTGTAAAAACATTAACGCAACGCCTTGGCAGTCGAGGAGAGAATGACCAAATAAAGTTCATGATTGGCAATCATATCTCCCGGCGCCAGGGTGGCGGCCCGGCGGGCGTTTGACAGCTACAAGAAAGCGATACTTTTCACACTGTGAAGTCTTGAAGCAGGTGAATGGGATAGCTTATCAAAACAAATACAGCCCTACGAGGTTCTCAAGTGGAACTCGAGAAAACATAAAAATGAAAGGCTGTTAAACGACAAGATAAATTGCCTACTATAATTAACATCCCAACCCCTTAAATTCACCTGGAATCTACATCATACATCAAAAGGAAACACAAAGGAGACACTGAGTTTTAAATTGCGCGTGCACTAAACAGTCACCAATACGTAATGTAGAAAGTTCGACAAATCTGTGTCGTCTAAATAATAGTTTCACTGAGAGCTGAAAAGTCTGAAACATTTTCGTAACAAACGAAATTGAATATGATTATCCACATTGATGTACATTTAAATGACAATGAATGATGATGATTATTCAATACTACAAATGATATACCAGCCAGCCATAATGTACACGAGCATAAATCGTAAAATTCATAAAATATAAGCCATCAGCTGATTATAGACAGTAGCATATACAGTGTATGGAGTCCAGCTTATACGTAGAATATAAATGTAAAATGTCACACGAATATCAAAACATCGTAAACGATAAAGTCAAGAATTGAATCATATTCAAGTAATTGGAACAAAGGATTATAATGTATGTCGATAGAGAAATCAGTCATGTACTGATTATTTGATCGTCAGTTATTTATGAACTACGTATGAAATAGCATACCATACATAAGCTACCTTACAAATTGTACGTAATGAGGGTCAGTGTATAGAAGGCAGTAACGAAACGATTTTTGTAATGGGCCTTTCGAAACACGAATCCTTTGTCTTCAGTTTGACAACGCGAACAAGTCCATCTTCGCTAGGTTTTACTTCAATGATCCGAGCCATGCGCCAGTAATTGCGAGCAGCGTTTGGATCAACCATAAGAACAAGATCTCCTACCTTATGCGACTGCTTTGGGTTTATCCATTTGCTTCGCAATTGAAGTAACGGCAGGTATTCCCGTTTCCAACGACTCCAGAATACATTTGACAAGTATTGTACTTGTCTCCATCGCCGCTTTGAGTAATTATCTGCATTTGAGAATGTACCAGGAGGATACAAAGTTGTCGATTTCAAGAGTAAAACATGGTTGGGTGTGATTGCATTGAAATCATCTGGATCCGTTGATACAGGCGTGAGGGGGCGACTATTCAGAATAGATTCTACTTCACAGAAAAGCGTAGTCAGATTGTCATCGTTCAATCGAAGTCTTTGTTCGAGCAGAAGACCGTGCAAAACCTTTCTAATTGTTCGTATCTCTCTTTCCCAAACACCTCCGTGGTGCGATGCGAGCGGAGTATTATACATCCAATCTATGTTTTTCTTTCGAAGATTGTCGGCGACCGCTTTGTTCCATTCACTAAGTGACCTTTTGAGTTCCATTTGTCCTCCAATGAAATTTGTGCCATTGTCCGTCCTGATCGACTTGACTTCTCCCCTTCGACTGAGAAATCTTCTGAGGCAATTAAGAAACGAATTGACATCTAGACCGTATGCCATTTCTAGATGTGCCGCTCTACTACGGAAACAAGTGAAAATTACTCCATATCGCTTCTCATTTTTTCGTCCGTTGATTACGTGGAAGGGTCCGAAGAAATCGATTCCAATGTCTGTAAAGGGAGCCTCATCTCCTTCCATTCTTTCATTTGGTAACACGGACATCTTTTGTTGTGATACTTTCCCTTGAATTTTTCTACAAATTACACAACGATTCGTTATTTTTCGTACTGAAGTCGTTCCGTTTACAGGCCAAAATTTTTCTCTTATTCTTCCCAATGTTGATGCTTGCCCAAGGTGTCCAACTGAAGAATGATAATGATATATTATCGATTCAGTTAGCTTGTGATTCTTTGGTAAGATAATTGGATGCTTTATTGCAAGTGTCGTATTTGATCTTTGTAGTCTTCCACCAACTCGGAGAATACCATTACTGTCAAGGAATGGGCTTAACTTTCGAATTACACTGCTTTTGCAAATAAGGTCATTTTTCTTTAGCTTGAGAATTTCATTTGTGAAACAAGTAGCTTGAATATGTTTGATTATGCAAACTTCAGCTTCCTCACGGTCAGTGCGAAGTAGGCCTAGCTTAGCCGTATCTGTATCGTTTTCTTTGTTCATAAGTCTATGCTTCACTCTAATGATCCATGCAATTCTTGTGACAATATCCGTCCATCGAGAGGTAGAATCAATCATGACGTCTATGGGATGTAGTTTATGTAGACAAGAGGTAGACATAGTAGATATATCTGTTGTGAAGATTTTCGATTTGATTTCTTCTTGTTCAGTATCATTATCTACATTTGAATCTATAGATGGTTGTTTTGGCCATTTACTTTCATGTAAGTAGTAAGCAAAACTCCACTTCTGGATAGCGCAAGATGGCCGCCATCGCTGAGTCCCCCCCCCTCTGGCACGGCAGAGTGTCGTGGTCGGCCGCCGTGGTGCTTCGTGTCTGAGTCCCCCCCCCCCTCTGGAACGACAGAGGTTGTGGTCTGTCGTGGTGTGCCGGCCAGGTGGGTCCACGTTCACAACATGTTCGCTGACGTCCCCCCCCCTGGAACGACAGAGGTTGTGGTCTGTCGTGGTGTGCCGGCCAGGTGGGTCCACGTTCACAACATGTTCGCTGACGTCCCCCCCCTCTGCAACGACAGAGTGTGAGACTCGGGTGAGTTGGTCCGACCGCCTGGTTGACGTGGGCGACCGTCTAGGTTGACGTGGGCGACCGCCAGGATTAGTCTTGAGGCTATAGTGTGTGATGTTTTTGGTGCAATCTGCTGAATGTTGGGTTGTAAAATGGGTTGTTTCGAGTGGAAGGAGTGGTCGGATGAGAAAACGGAGGTCGGATTCGTATTCAGCGTGAAATTCTGCATCGGTAGGGTGAGTTTCAAGTCAATCGGAGAGAAAAATTTTCGGCTGACGTCCCCCCCCTGGACAGCTTGCTTCGATTTTGGCTTCCAGTGGACGGATTTTGTCGTGCGATAGCTCGTTTGAAAGCTAAGAGTGAGACAAATTCAGTGAAAGAATCGGCTTGTTCCTATCTGTCTTCGTTTAGATGTGAGACGCCATTTAAGATTTTGGGACATTGGCGAAAAACGACAGAGTTAGAATTTGGGACGTTTTGGGCTGTAGCTTCAAAACGAAGCATCGGATTGGAAAACGGAGGCCAGATTTGGAATCAGCTTGATGTTATTGTCCAATGAGGATCATCATCCAATGAGAATCAAGCATTTCTTTATAAATAGCGAACCTTCCACAGTGAGAATCATTCCATCGTTGAATCACACGAGTGACGGACGCACATTTTCTCTCTCCCTAGTTCCCTATTCTATTATCCAACTAAAATGGTAAGTCGCTACTTCCCTCCCTCTCCTCCCTTGAACGTAAACTTAATACAATCTTTTTTCATTTTCAGGCATCTACTCCATCTGCTGCACTAGTAGGACAAAATGGCGGTCAAACGTTACAAGGTTCGCTACGGTCAGATCATCTACAACTGAGGCCAGTGGAAGAAACAACCAAGGTACATAATCCTACACCGCTACAGCGTAAATTTAAACAAGCCTTGCGTTATGATGATCATAGCGTAGTACTCCAAACGGGAATGCTCCCTTCCACGGATGTCAAGATAATGCACAATCAGTATGGGGACTACATACTGATCCCCGTGAGTCCGTACATTCGCCACCAACTTGATATTATTGAGGAGTACGTGACATTAAATATGGACATTCCTACTCCTCTTGCTCAAGAGTGGAAGGCGAGAGATGACAAGGATACTCCCTATAGAAAGATTTGGGATGGTAATCACATTTACCTACCGGTATCACATTGGTGTACTTACTATAAGAAGGATGGAGATCATTCAATACCCATCAGATGTGATGAGCTCGGAGAAGGTACTTGGGATATCCTTTTCAAAGTGAATGGGCTATATTATGGTCGACACAAGGATAATAAAATAGCCTCTCTCTCCATGCATATGGAATCCATCCTATATATTCCGAAACCACCCAACGTGGACGACATAATTGATCAAATCCTTAACAACAGTGGTACGAAGCGCAAGTCGGAGAAGAATGCTACATCAAAACGCAAATCAAAGAAGGAGAATTGCTAGTCCTTTCCTAACTCTACCCTATGACAATTCGCTTATGTGCTTTGAGTGTCGTAGACGTGGTCTTATTAGATACATTTTACTTCTTCGTTGCCATCATATCATTTGTGTATTTTGTCGTGAAAAGCATCGATGTAATTCTTCATTTTGTAATATGTTATAGAACGTTTCCTTAGATGTGTAAATTTCCGTTTTAGGCTTCTATCATCATTTTTATGGATTGTGAGGGTGAACCTGTACAGGAGCTCAGTGCTATTGCTATGAACAATTGGACATATCAGATTGTTAGTGTCTATCATCAACATGCCAACTGCGATCCCAATGTTGATCAATGGGCGAGAAAACACATTCATGGACTTAATCTGAAATATTTGCAAGACTATGGCTTTTCTTGTGAAAGTGCTCTTCTTATTGACTTTAAACGATGGTTAGCTGCTTTCAATGTTATACGCATCTTTTGTAATAATCCTGGTAAGGAGAGGAAAGTATTTCCCAGTCTAATCATTGATGATATTTTGCTCCCGCCTTGGGATAGTAGAGTGAATCAACATTATCATGAAGTCACGAAACGTTTTAAGGATTTGTGTGTTCCTATTTTGTCTGTTCGTTGTAGTAGCTACGTTCATAACCAATGCTTCTTTCCTCCTTACCTCAACACTGCCAAAGTCCTGTATGGTTATCATTGCTCGCTGTATGATAGTTATCAGCTGTATCTATTTTATCTCTTTCAAACCATTGATTTATAATGCATGCTTGTTACCGTTATTCAATAAATGTTACTATGAGAAGAGTTGTTGTTTTCATGCAATGGATGGGTTAGATAAAGGGCGATCATGTCTTTCTCAAACGACTGCGGAACATTACGTTTTCATAGGCAAAGTTTAAAAGGAGCTGTTCAAGATTATGTGATAAAATTTCATAAAGATGAGACCGACATCGAAGCAGTGGTCGATGATGCTAGCACTCTTTTTCTAGAATTAATGAATACATTCTCTGATAGCATTATCATGGCGCGATTAGTTGCGAAAATTAAGTTTAGTCATTTTGGAAAGCAAGAGGTGGAAAGTCGATCTTTCCATTTTGCTTCTTACTCAATGGAAGTGGTAGATCACCCCCAAGAATTTTTTAAAAGGCATATGATAAAAATTGCTGAACGTCTTAACGCATTTAACCATCATGGTAGCAGTCTAGTGATTGAAGCGATTTCAGATATTCACATTCAACTTTCCATAAAGAAAAATTGAAAATGCAGTGGTACTTGATTGTGGCACAACTGGTTTTCGAGCTATGTCTGCTCACTCTCGAAGTATATTCCTTCTGTACATGCGTCTATTATTTAGAAAAGGCTAGCAAATTCATATCTTCAAAAAGACTTGCTATAGACATCAGTAACGGTGAAACTGTGTGTTGCGATGTATGTAAGCGAAAGGATGGAAATGAAAAGCGCATCTTCAAGAGATGTAAGCATGCTTTTTGTCAACGCTGTTTCATACGTAATTGCATTCAACTTTGCCAATGTAACCACTGTGATATTGCTCATTTCGAGTGTCACTTATGTCGCAATAGTTAGTACCTATGCAAATGTGGTAAAGATAGGTTTTAGCAAAGACTAACACGGAAAATGGCGAAACGTAAAATGGCGAAACGTAAAAGTCAAAAGTTTTCTTCAGCCATTCAAGCTCTCCGACGAATGAAAGCAAATCAGCGATACAATGCTATACGACATGCTAACGATAAATTCATTTGTGAAATTATTTCTCATGTGAGGAAGTTGAGGACGAAGAAATTAGCGCCAAAACAACGAAAGTTACTTAAGCGATATGCTACGAAATTGCGTTTCATCTCCAATCCTAAAGTCGCCCTTCAAAGAAAGAGGAAAACTCTAACACAAAAGGGCGGTTTCCTTTCAGCAATACTTCCAATGATAGCTCCTGCCGTGGGCAACCTATTGGGAAATATCTTTGGCTCTAAGCGTTAATTATGCAAATGTTGAGTCTCAAAGTAATAAAATGGATTTCAGACTTCAATGTGATAAAGTTCTGACTGTATCAGGTCCATCTCATGCAGATAAAACTTTTTTCACGCTGAATTTATTGGATAAAAGAAGGGAGTTGTTTAAGGAACCTATCAATCGAGTGATTTGGTGTTATGGTATTTATCAACCGTCCCTGTTTCAGGAATTGCAAAGTCGCAACTTTATTCGACATGAAGGAATTATTCCAGTGGATAAACTTCAGTCTAATGATGTTGTTGTATTGGATGATTTATTAAAAGAAAGTAAGAATTCCAAAGATGTTACAGATATGTTCACTCGTGCAGCACATCATAAAAGGTGTTTTATCATCTATATCACACAAAATTTGTTTCCTGATGGAAAAGAAGCTCGTACACGAAACCTGAATACACACTATTATGCTATTTTCAAGAATCCGCGAGATAAAAGTCAATTTGAAATTTTAGCGCGACAAGTTGCACCCAGAGGATCAAAAGCCTTAATTGAAATTTTTCAAGCAGCTACTGAAAAACCATACGGTTACTTATTCATTGACTTTACGCAAGAGTGTCCGGAAGAATTTAGATTTCGAAGTGATATTTTGAAAACTCCCATGATTATCTACAAACTATGAGTTCTTATTCTCGCATGATTGTTATTCCTCAGGATGAATATGTACAATTGACTGCCATGCAGCAAGTAAAGCAACCTCTTGCAAATCAAATGTATAGGAAAGAAATAGATTATCAGCAAAATGTTCACATCAAAGATCCACATCGTGCTGTATTATTACAATCGGAAACTGTTGAGCAATTGAAAAACTTGAAGAATAAGATGCGTGACTCTGTATCGACTGCTACACCTTTAGCATCTCGCGCACATGCCATATCTCTTTTCAATAGTATTGAGCCCCATCTCAATGTAAATGATAGAGGAGAAATCATTACAGATGAAAATAAAGTGATTGATGCTTCACGTTATGAAGACTTGATTCAGTATGCGACACGTAGAAAGCGCCGTCAGGGCTATGTTCCACCTGGTTGGTCATACTTTCTTAAACTATTGAAAAAGCATAATGTGCCAAAATTTGCTTTAAATAATGAGACATTGAAAGAACTTGATTCAACAGTGGCTACTACTCCAATGCCTCAGGCGATGAAAATGCCAACAAATTGGTTTAAGACGTCACCTGCTACATCCCCTCCCACACTCACTAAGCAAACAAGAGGAAGAACTCGACGTAGATCTACATCGCCACTAAAACTGGTAAAAGGAAAACGTAAAACAGCTCCTCCTAGGAAATACATGTTCTCAGACTATTAATATGAAGCAGATGTGTTGCTTGCCATGTAATGAGCCGCCAGAGGTGAATGTCGTTGTCACTTGCACTTGCTGCGCCAGCTCTCATAACGAAACCCCTAAGCAATGTGAACACGATCGCAAAACCGCTAAAGCTAAATGCTGCAGTTGTTGTAAATGTAGAAAGGGAAGAAAACAAAAAGATGAGAAGGAGGAAAAAGAGTCAGCCGTCATCGACTGAACGTTTGAAGTCAATCTATTATGATGTAAAACATCCGGCAGGATTTGCATCTATCAAGAAATTATCAAAAGCGAGTGGTCTTCCACAATCACAAGTGAAACGATGGTTAAAGGGTCAGGCTACCTATACACTCCACAAACAAGCGAAAAAGAAGTACCGCACCCGCCATTATATTGTTCATGACATCGATGAACAGTGGCAAGCAGATTTGTGTGATGTTGCCTCCATTTCAAAACATAACTCGGGCAATAATTTTATTTTAACCGTCATTGATATTTTCTCGCGTTATGCGTGGGCTCAACCTTTAAAAACTAAAGAAGGGAAAGGAGTAGCAAAAGCATTCCAAACAATTTTTCGAGAAGGTCGCATTCCAAAAAGAATTCAGAGTGATCAAGGAAAAGAGTTTGAAAATCAGCATGTGACAAGATTATTTGAGAGGCATGACATTGAGTTGTTTAGTGTAAAGAGCGCTTATAAAGCTGCACTCGTTGAACGTTTTAATCGCACATTAAAAAATCGCTTGTGGCGACATTTTACTGCCAACTTGACACAAAATTGGACAAAGGTTCTACAAGATACACTCCATGCCTACAATCACTCTATCCATCGTTCTATTGGACTCAGACCAGTAGATATAAATGCTGACAATGTAGATAAAGTGCGCGAATCATTCCAACGTAAACGCACTCATGTGAAAAGTGATGTGAAAATTGGCGATAAAGTTCGTATCTCAAAAGTGAAAAGTGTTTTTGCTAAAGGGTACCTCCCGAATTGGACAGAGGAGGTATTTACAGTATCAAGGATTAATCAAAAAGACTCTCCGACCACCTACAAGTTGAAAGATTACGATAATGAAGAAATTGAGGGTAGCTTTTACCGCGATGAGATTGAGGTAGTCACTGAAAGTGAAACATATTTGGTAGAGAAAATCATTCGATGTAAAAAACGGCAAGGTGAAGAATGGTGTCTTGTTAAATGGACTGGTTATCCTTCAAGTATGAACTCTTGGATGCGTCGTGCCGACATCTTTCATCTAAGTGATCGACAGTGATTCATGCAAAGTTGTAACTAACAATGTTTAGGGTTTGAGCTATGAATCCAACTGCCTCATTTTATTCACGACCCTCCTACGTAAGTGGTGGAGGACAAATTTACATCGGCGCTCGCCGCCAACGTGGAGGTAGCATACTTGGTGCACTGAAATCTGTTGTAGCACCTCTCATATCCAATGTCGGTAGATCTTTAAAACGAAATGTTTTAAGTAATGCCGTTGGCTTTGCTGGTGATGTTGCTAGTGATCTTTCCAGAGGTAGAAGTTTTAAGAGCAGTTTGTTGAATCGTGGGAAGGAACGCGGTTTAAAAACATTGAAGCAGACCATTGCTGGTGTTACTCAAGGAAAGAAATCACCTAAACGAATGAAAAAAGGAAGGAGGAAACATCGCGGAGCTGGTAAGGTGCGATCTTCAGTCAAAAGGCATTCACGCAAACGTCGTAGAGGCTCTAATCATTCATCAGGCGCTAAACGACGACGCTGCTATAACTTCTAATCATGGAGTGTAAAACTTCCGGTTTTTGTTTGTTCGATCAACAAGCCATACAGACAGATATTCTTAGTTCAAGTATTGTAGATTATCATCCTCGAACAGCTGAGAATGCTGGCCCCATTGAATTTGTTATTCCTGGTGGTAGTGATGACTACATAGATTTGAGTTATGCGATGCTTGATTTGAGGTTTAGAATTCAGCAAGCAGATGGAACTGCTATTGACGATGCACATAAAGTTGGACTGAACAATTTACCATTGACTACATTACTTCGCGATGTTTCTCTAACGATTGGAGAGCAGCAGGTGGAAGGTGGTCAAAGCGATTATCCCTATAAATCATATTTCAATCATGTATCACAGTTTCATCCAGCAGCACAAAAAAGTCATATGGAAGCCATGGGATGGTACAGAGATGAAGCAGGAAAATTTGATGTTGAAACAAACAGTGGCTTTGTAAAGCGATCTGCTATGATTAAAGATAGTAGAGTATGTCAGCTATATGGTCCGCTGAATTTAGACTTCTTTAGACAGTCAAAGTTTTTACTCTGTAATACCAGCATGCGACTCAAGCTGACATTGAATAAGCCTGAATTTGCGCTGAATGCATTTGCTAAAGTTGACAATTTTAGAATTCATGTGGAAGATATTGCACTTTACATTCGTCGAGTAGTACCGAATCCAAGTGTCATTAGAGGGCATGCTGAAGGCCTTAACCGCCAAAATGCCATTTACCCCGTTCAGCATACAAAGCTTCTCACCTTTACAATTCCGAAAGATCAAAAGAGTTTCATGAAAGATGGCCTCTTTCCATCGGAAGCACCGAAGCTCCTCATGGTGGCAATGGTTGAAAATGATGCATTTAATGGTAATATAAAGAAGAATCCTTTCAATTTTAAACACAATCAGTTAAGTGAAATTGCTTTACGTGTTAATGGTGTGAGTCATCCTGGTCCACCCTACAAACCAGATTTTGCTTCGGATCAATTTATGCGCAGTTGTGTTGATTTTATGGATGTCTTTGGCTTTTACAATACGGATGACACCAACGGACTGACTATGAAAGAGTTTAAGAGTGGATATACTATTTATGCATTTGATTTGACTGCTGACAGCGATATTAGTGCACCCTATCGTCAAGCGAACGTGCCTCATAATATTCGTTTGGATTTGACGTTCAAAAGAACACTAGCTGAGACGATCAATGTATTAATTTATGCAGTTTTCGATTCAAATATTGAAATTACAAAGTATCGTGACGTGATTCCTCAGTATAATCGTTAATGAGTTGGTTGACTGCTGACGATATTAAGACTAAAGTGCAGCGTAATGCAGACGAAGCGACGTTGAAAGCTTTCGATAATGTCTATTCACTCGATACCTTACCACCTGCAGTAAATCACTATCCCATCTTTATTGTGCTAAACACTCATTCACAGAATTTAGGCGGTGAGCATTGGAAAGCGATCTTTATTGGAGAAGACCGACGTGGTGAACTATTTGACTCTCTTGCTCAACCTCCAAATATACCAACACAGCAGTGGTTGAGAAAACATACGCGTCAATATCAGCGAAATGAACGCATACTACAACATCCACTTTCATCAACGTGTGGTGCTTTTGTACTGTACTTCATCTTAAGACGTTTACATGTATCTCGATTTGCATCTGTTATTCAAAACTTTTCATATAATCCATCCTCTAATGAAAAAATGATTTGTAAGTTCTATCATGATTTGAAATAAAAACATCATGTTGGAAAAATTGTTTTTTATTTTACAATCCGCTGGGTACGTACATACTCAATGAGATAGTCTAGGATCATATTTGCTTGTTCATGAGATTTTAGTCCAGTAATGATCACTTTACTATTATGAAAGATTGCCACATGCACAGGTAACCAACAACTAATGAGAGCTGCAGGAAAAAGTTCGGGTTCATAACACAAACTGTAACTGCTGGTACGAATCTTCAAAAATGATAGACTGTCACTCAATTGAGTAGAGATCACCATATTGTCCACAGTCAGATTCGACATCACACACCTCTCCCTCTTCCATATCCGACGTAGTAGTCTTTGTAGCTCTAAGCGCATTGACTGCGCCGATGAATGAGAAAGGGCGCTGAGAATCTGTACAGTCCCATTTGGGAAGAGTTGAAGATTCCGTGAATTGTTCATCTTCACCACTAACATTTGAGGACGGCCCGGGTAATACTTGCTGTTTGGAAGCTGTTGGTGTAATGTTGTGAGATCGATTTTGGTGTAGAGTCTGAAGCGACGGAGAATGTTGACGATGGTGTAGTGATGGCGCTTCATGATGAAAGAATGAGTAAATTGAGCGATGTACCTTCCTTTTATACTTTTCCCAACTACCTTGATGAAATGTGAAGTTAGTATGAAGTTGGGAATGATAGAGTTGAATTCGCCGATTGTTGACGCGCAGCCAGATGCGATTTCCAATACGTGAATGTCTTTTCATATAGAAGTATTTCAAGTCCTTCATGATATGATGTAGAGATTGAAAATGACGATAAGATAAAGCAAACTCTCTTCTCACATTTCCAGTTGAATCTTTGAAATAGACGTTTCGATCATGATCCGTTTCAATATGTTGTAGGGAATCTAATTTCCAACTCATGATGTGTGGTAGTCATGTCTGATTAAGATTTGCATAGTAGGGCGATGAACTCACGACGAATAAATGTCATGATGGAGCGATGTATATATCTTCTATACTTCTCCCAATTGTATTTGCGAAATGAGAAACAGTTTGCGGAATGAGAATGGTAGATTTGAATTTCATTTCTGTAATGTTGAAGCCAAACTTGATCACCCAAGGAGATGAATCTTAATGTTTCAAAATATTCCAAATCCCTCATGATATCATTGAGGTTGACAAATTGTCGCCATGTTAATGTAATTCCTCTTGATGTATGACCATGAGAATTTTTGAAATGTACGTTTCCATCACGATCAACTCTGATATATTGTAGAGAGTCCAAAATCCAAGTCTTCATGATGTTATGCAAAGTTGCAGATTAGCAATATAAAAATGTCGTTTTATCATATTTTGCTTAGCAATGCGGCTACAAAGAGATTTACTAGTAATCGAGCCGCACTCTTTTCTACTCCCATTGATCATGCACAACAGCTAAATGGAAATTGGGAAGTGGGTGTCACTCAACTTGTTTATAGCAACTGTGTCTATACTTTTGATCATGAGGTGATGACTATTAATATGAGGCGTACAGCTGCTTACCAATGTGAAAAGGGCTGCCGAGTATACATTCCACAGTGGCCAAAGAAAGATCTCTTATCATGTAAAAAGTTTATATATGATTTCTTGAATAAAGCGAGTAAACATATTGTCCAATTTACTCCACACAATGATGATTATAATTATGTACATCATGTAGTTGAGAAAGATTGGATTGTTGGTTTAAGTCCAAGTTTAAGAAATGATTTAGGTTACCTCGCTAGCGCCTTAACAAGCTATGATAATTTTAACGTTAATTACCACATAAGTGGTCATAAACAGTTAATATATCGAGAGGAAGCTTATTATGTAGATCTTATTCCAAGAAATGAGAAGACGTTGGTGAAGAAGATTGTGATTAAGCCAAGAAAGACAAACATGACTCCTGAAACATTATTGAAGAAATTTAATTATCTCCTTCGAGTTGATGGTAAACAAGTGGCAACATTGACTTATATCAAATCATCTAATCATATTGCAATAAGCAAATTAAATGATGATGATCTAGTATTAGTTTGTTCAAAAGATTTTCATCAGTTCTTACGACATCGTTCTGCAGCTGTTCATGGAAAATCTGATATGCAACATTTACCATGTGAAAGGTCAAATCAATTTGATACAGAATGGACCGTATCTTTATACAGAAAGTGTGTAGAGCCTTTAGCTGGTATCTTACATGAAACAAGAGTGTTGATGCCTCGCATTATTACTTCGGTTAAATTGGTTGTAGATTATTTAAATGAAGTGATTAATGAGCAACATATTTCATTTTCTGAAAAAGAAGGTACATTGTCTCTCACTATAAGTGTAAAAGGTATTGAACTAATTATGGATAAAACTCTAATGGACATTTTGGGTTTTGATCAAAATATCTTTAAAAGTGGTACTGTAACCAAAGCTAGCGCAGACATGTCGCTATCGCGTCGTATTAACTATTTTCAGATATATTCCAATATTGGTGAAGATGTACGTGTGGGAGATGTTGAAGCTCCATTGCTAGCAATGATACCATACCAGCCAAAAAGCTGCAGTATTTTATCTGAGCATACTTTCAAGAAAGTGCATTATACAAAGCTGAAATCAAACTACATCCCACAAATTGATATTGCCATTTATGACGATGCTGGTGCGTTGATCCCTTTTCATAAACATGCTGTGACAAGTATCACACTCCATTTCCGAATGAAGAGTTAATGCAAACGTATGCTAATATATTTTTCCAATGTGAATAATATGGAAAGTGAAAATAAGGACTCGTTTCTAATCTACTTGCCCAGTAATGCTTCTATGAATAAATTTCCCAAAAATAAACCATCAGACTATCGAGTAGAATTAAATCGGCCACTGCATTTAGAAGGTGAATGGGAGGTTGGCGTTTCTAGTATTTGCTATGATAGCAATATTCAGAATGTGAATGATTTGGAAGAAATGATATTGACTCCTCGCACCCATGATGGAATAACGATGAATAATGCATTTCAGTTCCCATACAATTTAACATCAGATGGAAAGTGGAACTATGAATGGATTCAGATAAAATCAGATTCTTATGAACCATTTGGGAATGAGAAAATTATTAAGGCATTCAACAGTGGTAATACTTCCATCATGAAGAATAAAAATCAGAAAGCTTATGAGTTTACTATCTATCGTTGGAGTGGGAGACAGTTCCTCCGCTTTCATTCTTTTACTAAAGGTCTTACGCTGAGGTTGGATAGTGAATTCTATCCACATCTTGGTTTTGGTCATGGACTACATCTAACGTCAATTGCTACTGCAAATGTTAAAAAAGTTTATTCAAATCGAATCAACAAATTTCATTATAGATTTAAAATATTTGATGAAGATGTTGTAGAATGCGAAGAACGCATCATTTTGAAAAAGCGTGGTGTTCAACCTTTATCACTTATTGAGTTAGTAAAACGATGGAATGAGACTGTGGGTAAGAAGTATGGAGAGAAAATTATGGCGGACAAAAATAAGTTGGTTATTCAGAAATATAATGACAAACTTACAGTTTATTTCTCTCCAACCTTGCGTCATTTTGTAAGACATTATACACCTATTATTGGAAGCGGTGTGGTGTATGCTTCTCATGAATATCACACTAAAGCTGATTCAGTTAATGATGAATGGTGGGTGGACATCTATGGTGATCGCATCAAGAAAATTTACCAGTCTTATGAAGAATCTAAAGTTGCTATCAATATAATGCCGCGTCTATATCATACAGTTGAAAGCTTCATTCATGTAGTAAATCCTTATATACAACAGAAGTTGAAGCATGTGATGAAAAGTAAATATGATGCAAAGACACACCACATTTCGTTTTCAATTGAAAATCAACGCGTTGTTCTGAAACTGGGTGATGACATTCAATGTCAATTGAGTAAAAATTTGAAAAAACTCTTTGGCTTTTCAATGCTACAAACAGTGTTTGCTGCTGCGCATACGATTGGTATAGAAACACCAATGACACTTGATAAACATGAACAGCACCTTTACATTCAAAGTGATTTGATTTTACCTATTTCTGTTGGCGAGAAAAAAGAATACATTTTACGTGATTTCATTCATGATAAAGACGCTTCATATGGAATAGTCGAGAAGATGTTTGAATCTATTTTCTATCATCCCGTCGTCAAACAAACTATACCCTCTATTGCTATCAAAATTACCAATGGTTTACAAGAGTGTATCCATGTGAAAGATACTAAATCCCTCGTAACTTTAGTGTTTCGGAAAACAAAGTGAAGTCATTGTGATATGTTTATTGAAATAAAAATATGTATATGAAAAAGTCTTTTCACAGATATAGGGGGAATGGGCTGACTGTAGGCATATATTCACAAGGAAGAAACGATCTCATGCGATACATAAAACAACCATGTATATCTACAAAAAGCAACATCAAAATACTGAGTTAAAGTTGATTATGTCAATACATCTCCTGAATGTGGTAGCGTGAGTTTTATTCTTTTGGGTGGAGGTATGTTTGTGTCAGGATGTCCATGTGGAAGAGATGTGTTATGTCCTATCCAACACCTCTTATCCTCCCATGCTGAAAGTGCTCGTTTCTTGAACGTGTACGTTTTTCACAGTATGAACTTGAGATTTTAAGATTGTCATATTGACAAACGTTATAGTTTTATTTTTATAGGCCTTCTTATAGGACCGATGTTTCATTTTATGAACAATGGATTTTGATATACCTTTAGCACGCTTAATACTATCTGCACATTCTTTTAGTTTCATGGAATACATTTTAGGACGGAGGAGAATCATTTCATCTATTTCCTTTCCTGCTGTTTCATCCTTAAAACAACCAAGTTTGGCTTTATTCTGTATGGAATAGAGTGGATGAGTGGGATTGTAGTTAGATGTGTCGAAATATTTTTCTAATGACTTAACTACTTCATTAAAATTTAAATCTTTTTGAGTGGTAATTCCTAAAAAGAAACTATCTGTATCACCACCCAGCAAGCGAACCTCTTTTACGAGAGGGCATGGTTTTAATATTTTGTAGAAGAGTTGATACATTTCAAGCTTGGAATAATCTAAAACGGCTTGCCCAATATAGATGGGTTTGCACAACTCAACTTCTGATTTAATCATTTTAACACCTACGAGATCCTCATCGATGATGTCTCTATCAATGAAAAGAGGTGATGAGGTCAATTTGTGATATTTTTGTTCATCAACGACTAGTTTGTAATTCATACGTTTTCTAACATCCTCCATGGTCTTTCCGAATAGACTGTTATTCTTATATTTATAAAAATCCTTTTCAAAATTATTTTGGGCGAGTGCACGTTTTTGACTGTTACTATCTATGTAGGGTTTGAGGAAGGCTTTCTGTCTAAATTTGATAATGCGGTGAACTGACTTTAGAAGCATGCCCATTTCTAAATAGAATTTTAATATGCAGAAGTGTACGAGATAATTTTTCTTATCATATTGGGTGAGTAAAAGTTTGCGGCATGGTTTGTACCTTGGCTGTCCACACTCTGTTAAGTTATTATGAAATTGTGACATGAATGGTGAAAACATATCTTCAGTCACTTCGCCAGATTCAGGTGCGAGTGGGAAATCAGCAGTTTTATTTTTAATACTATTTGGATAAATCAAATCCACTTCAAAATAATATCCCCAATCACCTTCATCTGGAATATTCAGTATGTTTGAAGGGTTGGAGTAATACTCAAGCTCATTTTGATTTAACCAACTAAACTCGGAATGAGGTAGTGGTTTAGACAGTGAACTGCCATATAAATTATTTTGGTCATAGTACTTTAGGTGGATATGATCATCACCTACTGTTTCAGATTTTATATGATGTTTATTTACAAATGTGAGACCACCGCGTATTCCGCGCTCAAATATATTATACATCTCCGGGTCTTGTAAGAGATGAATGGTCTCACCAGTCATTTTAAAGGCTGATTTAAAGGACATGGCTGGTAGACTGACAAAGTGGACAGGATCTAATTTGTCTTCTTCTAATGCCACTCGTCGAAACTCCTGAAAGACATCAGCCAGCAAAATGACATCTAATTCTAAGTAAGCGATCATATAATCGCCAAACGTTTTACAATTAAATTTTAACCATGCCTCTTGAGCATGTTCATAGTCCTCTACTGGACAATCTTCACCCGTCAAATCGTTTTTGAATTTGTCAATGGAAGGAAGGGTTGTTTCATTTAGTTTAGACATTGAGCTAAAATACGCATAAGGAAAGACTCCTTTGCGAGTGATTATTTCATCCGTTAAGTTTGGATAGTGTTTCTTCAAAGTTTGACTATGGGGAAGAAACTTGAGATTACGAACGAGAGAAGCTAGTGACGCTGACATGAATTGAAATGAATCTAAAAATTTTATTTCGAAGAAGACTGTCTTATTTTCTTTAGTTTTATCTACTGGTACTTTTGCTGTCATTGCCATGAATTTTTCTCTCGTTTGTGCTATTACATTAAACTGCCACGATTTCATCTGGCTCAACCCTCCTTTTATGAGCATATGACTGTCATAGCCCTTAAAGTTATGGAAAATGACGGGTAGTACACGACGTCTCAACCTAAGTGAAAAGTTACATTTGGAGCAGAGTGCGTTTCTAAATTTACCAGTGATGTGATCATGATCACGCACTTTCTTAATTTTATCATCATCAAACGTTTTATGACATTTAGGACAGGATGTGCAACTTTCAAATTTCTGTTTGTCTTCATCTGACATATGTAGTGACTTACGCTGCAATTGGGAATCATATGATTGTTGAAATTTAGCAGCTTTATCGAGAAATTCTAGAAATTTTGAAATACAATCTTCACCTTGCCAAGTATGCATTTTGTTTTGTCTATTCCTAAAGTGGTCATGCCATACTTCATAGCAGGATATGGCTGCTGGCTTGTGGATGATATCATCAATGTAGCATTCTATGTCTGCGTAAATGACACGCAGGGGACTTAATTCGTCACCATTATCCCTATGTGAAAATATTTTATCTTTGGGCATGCGTTCCATTTGTAATTTACCTCGCTTGCACCATTCATAGTGAGTTTCAAATTTATCTTTACTCCAAAAGGAGCGGATGCAGCGGTCGCATACAAAATGTTCACCTCTTTTAGAGTGCCCCAAGTGAGTGTACAAGCGAGAGATTTTGGGAATACCACAGTAGTGCCATTCCTCGCTATCATCTTGTTTTACTAATAAGAGGTTGACTACACGTTCATAACAAGTTGAACGTGAATTATAGCGGGCACCCTTCAACCCCTTCTCCCACACGTGAACGACAATTTTAATCTGATTGTGTTTTTCGAACGTTTCTACATCTTTGATTTTCATGTTGTTACTATCACAACCTTCAAAGTCTAGTTCATCCTCCCACTGTCTATAGCTATAGGTATGATTCGATTCGCGTTGATATCATTATAGTGAAGGATGGATAGGACTGCATATTTGAAACACTGTGATTTACAATCAACATTGATGACAGCTTTCTTATTATACAACGTTTTTGGTAGTTTAAATGTGCCTCGAGCTGCATGACTTTCTAATAGGGAAATTTTGAATATGGCTGAGTCCACACCATCAAAAATGAGAGCGCTGTCGCGTTCATTGAATTTATCTACATTTGATTTTAAACATTGAATGTGAAAATTTAGCCAAGACTCGCAGTCTACAACTTCGGTTGCGGAAGAGGAAGGAACATGAAACTGTATTCTCTCCGTCACTTGACCCGTTTGAAAATCTATCTTAATATATTTTAGTTTGAGGTAGATGAGCGCCTTCATTCTAAAATTGTCTAAATTGTTGAAGAGCGCTTCGATAATGTTAGAATTTTGAAGGAGCCACTCAGGAAAATCTACTATTTGAGTATTGGACTCCATGCAGTAGTCGCGTACTAAATTATTATGTGAAACATTAATGAGGGAGATGGTAGAGGTACCGTTGGTGTAGTGATCATTTGCATGCGTGTGTTGAAGTCTGCGAAGATCGCTGAAAGTGACTATCAAAAGAAAGAGGGCACAAATCGCAAGGAAAGGAGATGTCATCGTCAGAATCAACTTCACCTCCGGAGATTGACGCCGCTTTGCGTTGACACACACGTTGTTTGATGTGTCGAAGGAGACTGTGCTTCCTTGTAAACATATGTCCGCAGTCGGCACATTCCCACTCGTTGCCTTGTCGCGAGAGTCCTGAGCTGGAACTCACATCACCTGAAAGAGAAATCATTCTATCATCTCTGTTCAAGTCTCAGTGTAGTGTTACAACCTACCTTGACTCAATAACTCTAAACTTTCCTCGAGAAGAGAGGGTGTTGGTGATGAAGTTGATGCCTGAAATTGAGGAAGATGCTATTAGTCACACGTTTGAGGGAGATGAGAGGAAATCTTTAACTTACCATTTTAATGAAATATGATCAGACAGAATAATAGTCAAAGAGAGAGATCGTGCGTTCGTCACTTGTATGATTCACAGATTAAATGAAATGACCTGAATGTCACTTTGCTTATATACTTTCATTCTCTTCATTCATTGGATGTTCATTCTGATTGGCTGCTTGTGTATACTTAAGAATTAGAAAAATGTTAAAGTTATCATTATTCAAAGTCAGCATTTCAAAGACAACATGACAAGTCCTCCAACAACACCAAATACCGCATTGGAGTTCTCCTCTCCATGTACATCAGCAAAGGTGCTCGTTACACACCAAATGCACCAAGAAAGGCGAAGGTGGAGAAGACATACAATCTCGACAATATACG
>CAJQUW010014801.1:0-26461 GCA_907163375.1 Prostheceraeus crozeri
TAGAGATCACCATATTGTCCACAGTCAGATTCGACATCACACACCTCTCCCTCTTCCATATCCGACGTAATAGTCTCTGTAGCTCTAAGCGCATTGACTGCGCCGATGAATGAGAAAGGGCGCCGAGAATCTGTACAGTCCCATTTGGGAAGAGTTGAAGATTCCGTGAATTGTTCATCTTCACCACTAACATTTGAGGACGGCCCGGGTAATACTTGCTGTTTTGGAAGCTGTTGGTGTAATGTTGTGAGATCGATTTTGGTGTAGAGTCTGAAGCGACGGAGAATGTTGACGATGGTGTAGCGATGGCGCTTCATGATGAAAGAATGAGTAAATTGAGCGATGCACCTTCCTTTTATACTTTTCCCAACTACCTTGATGAAATGTGAAGTTAGTATGAAGTTGGGAATGATAGAGTTGAATTCGCCGATTGTTGACGCGCAGCCAGATGCGATTTCCAATACGTGAATGTCTTTTCATATAGAAGTATTTCAAGTCCTTCATGATATGATGTAGAGATTGAAAATGACGATAAGATAAAGCAAACTCTCTTCTCACATTTCCAGTTGAATCTTTGAAATAGACGTTTCGATCATGATCCGTTTCAATACGTTGTAGGGAATCTAATTTCCAACTCATGATGTGTGGTAGTCATGTCTGATTAAGATTTGCATAGTAGGGCGATGAACTCACGACGAATAAATGTCATGATGGAGCGATGTATGTATCTTCTATACTTCTCCCAATTATATTTGCGAAATGAGAAACAGTTTGCGGAATGAGAATGGTAGATTTGAATTTCATTGTTGCAACGTTGAAGCCAAACTTGATCACCCAAGGAGATGAATCTTAATGTTTCAAAATATTCCAAATCCCTCATGATATCATTGAGGTTGACAAATTGTCGCCATGTTAATGTAATACCTCTTGATGTATGACCATGAGAATTTTTGAAATGTACGTTTCCATCACGATCAACTCTGATATATTGTAGAGAGTCCAAAATCCAAGTCTTCATGATGTTATGCAAAGCCGCAGATCAGCAATATAAAAATGTCGTTTTATCATATTTTGCTTAGCAATGCGGCTACAAAGAGATTTGCTAGTAATCGAGCCGCACTCTTTTCTACTCCCATTGATCATGTACAGCAGCTAAATGGAAATTGGGAAGTGGGTGTCACTCAACTTGTTTATAGCAACTGTGTCTATACTTTTGATCATGAGGTGATGACTATTAATATGAGACGTACAGCTGCTTATCAATGTGAAAAGGGGTGCCGAGTATACATTCCACAGTGGCCAAAGAAAGATCTCTTATCATGTAAAAAGTTTATATATGATTTCTTGAATAATGCGAGTAAACATATTGTCCAATATACTCCGCACAATGATGATTATAATTATGTACATCATGTAGTTGAGAAAGATTGGATTGTTGGTTTAAGTCCAAGTTTAAGAAATGATTTAGGTTACCTCGCTAGCGCCTTAACAAGCTATGATAATTTTAACGTTAATTACCACATAAGTGGTCATAAACAGTTAATATATCGAGAGGAAGCTTATTATGTAGATCTTATTCCAAGAAATGAGAAGACGTTGGTGAAGAAGATTGTGATTAAGCCAAGAAAGACAAACATGACTCCTGAAACATTATTGAAGAAATTTAATTATCTCCTTCGAGTTGATGGCAAACAAGTGGCAACATTGACTTATATCAAATCATCTAATCATATTGCAATAAGCAAATTAAATGATGATGATCTAGTATTAGTTTGTTCAAAAGATTTTCATCAGTTCTTACGACATCGTTCTGCAGCTGTTCATGGAAAATCTGATATGCAACATTTACCATGTGAAAGGTCAAATCAATTTGATACAGAATGGACCGTATCTTTATACAGAAAGTGTGTAGAGCCTTTAGGTGGTATCTTACATGAAACAAGAGTGTTGATGCCTCGCATTATTACTTCGGTTAAATTGGTTGTAGATTATTTAAATGAAGTGATTAATGAGCAACATATTTCATTTTCTGAAAAAGAAGGTACTTTGTCTCTCACTATAAGTGGAAAAGGTATTGAACTAATTATGGATAAAACTCTAATGGACATTTTGGATTTTGATCAAAATATCTTTAAAAGTGGTACTGTAACCAAAGCTAGCGCAGACATGTCGCTATCGCGTCGTATTAACTATTTTCAGATATATTCCAATATTGGTGAAGATGTACGTGTGGGAGATGTTGAAGCTCCATTGCTAGCAATGATACCATACCAGCCAAAAAGCTGCAGTATTTTATCTGAGCATACTTTCAAGAAAGTGCATTATACAAAGCTGAAATCAAACTACATCCCACAAATTGATATTGCCATTTATGACGATGCTGGTGCGTTGATTCCTTTTCATAAAGATGCTGTGACAAGTATCACACTCCATTTCCGAATGAAGAGTTAATGCAAACGTATGCTAATATATTTTTCCAATGTGAATAATATGGAAAGTGAAAATAAGGACTCGTTTCTAATCTACTTGCCCAGTAATGCTTCTATGAATAAATTTCCCAAAAATAAACCATCAGACTATCGAGTAGAATTAAATCGGCCACTGCATTTAGAAGGTGAATGGGAGGTTGGCGTTTCTAGTATTTGCTATGATAGCAATATTCAGAATGTGAATGATTTGGAAGAAATGATATTGACTCCTCGCACCCATGATGGAATAACGATGAATAATGCATTTCAGTTCCCATACAATTTAACATCAGATGGAAAGTGGAACTATGAATGGATTCAGATAAAATCAGATTCTTATGAACCATTTTGGAATGAGAAAATTATTAAGGCATTCAACAGTGGTAATACTTCCATCATGAAGAATAAAAATCAGAAAGCTTATGAATTTACTATCTATCATTGGAGTGGGAGACAGTTCCTCCGCTTTCATTCTTTTACTAAAGGTCTTACGCTGAGGTTGGATAATGAATTCTATCCACATCTTGGTTTTGGTCATGGACTACATCTAACATCAATTGCTACTGCAAATGTTAAAAAAGTTTATTCAAATCGAATCAACAAATTTCATTATAGATTTAAAATATTTGATGAAGATGTTGTAGAATGCGAAGAACGCATCATTTTGAAAAAGCGTGGTGTTCAACCTTTATCACTTATTGAGTTAGTAAAACGATGGAATGAGACTGTGGGTAAGAAGTATGGAGAGAAAATTATGGCGAACAAAAATAAGTTGGTTATTCAGAAATATAATGACAAACTTACAGTTTATTTCTCTCCAACCTTGCGTCATTTTGTAAGACATTATACACCTATTATTGGAAGCGGTGTGGTGTATGCTTCTCATGAATATCACACTAAAGCTGATTCAGTTAATGATGAATGGTGGGTGGACATCTATGGCGATCGCATCAAGAAAATTTACCAGTCTTATGAAGAATCTAAAGTTGCTATCAATATAATGCCGCGTCTATATCATACAGTTGAAAGCTTCATTCATGTAGTAAATCCTTATATACAACAGAAGTTGAAGCATGTGATGAAAAGTAAATATGATGTAAAGACACACCACATTTCGTTTTCAATTGAAAATCAACGCGTTGTTCTGAGACTGGGTGATGACATTCAATGTCAATTGAGTAAAAATTTGAAAAAACTCTTTGGTTTTTCAATGCTACAAACAGTGTTTGCTGCTGCGCATACGATTGGTATAGAAACACCAATGACACTTGATAAACATGAGCAGCACCTTTACATTCAAAGTGATTTGATTCTTCCTATTTCTGTTGGTGAGAAAAAAGAATACATTTTACGTGATTTCATTCATGATAAAGACGCTTCATATGGAATAGTCGAGAAGATGTTTGAATCTATTTTCTATCATCCCGTCGTCAAACAAACTATACCCTCTATTGCTATCAAAATTACCAATGGTTTACAAGAGTGCATCCATGTGAAAGATACTAAATTCCTCGTAACTTTAGTGTTTCGGAAAACAAAGTGAAGTCATTGTGATATGTTTATTGAAATAAAAATATGTATATGAAAAAGTCTTTTCACAGATATAGGGGGAATGAGCTAACTGTAGGCATATATTCACAAGGAAGAAACGATCTCATGCGATACATAAAACAACCATGTATATCTACAAAAAGCAACATCAAAATACTGAGTTAAAGTTGATTATGTCAATACATCTCCTGAATGTGGTAGCGTGAGTTTTATTCTTTTGGGTGGTGGTATGTTTGTGTCAGGATGTCCATGTGGAAGAGATGTGTTATGTCCTATCCAACACCTCTTATCCTCCCATGCTGAAAGTGCTCGTTTCTTGAACGTGTACGTTTTCACTGTATGAACTTGAGATTTTAAGATTGTCATATTGACAAACGTTATATTTTTATTTTTATAGGCCTTCTTATAGGAGCGATGTTTCATTTTATGAACAATGGATTTTGATATACCTTTAGCACGCTTAATACTATCTGCACATTCTTTTAATTTCATGGAATGCATTTTAGGACGGAGGAGAATCATTTCATCTATTTCCTTTCCTGCTGTTTCATCCTTAAAACAACCAAGTTTGGCTTTATTCTGTATGGAATAGAGTGGATGAGTGGGATTGTAGTTAGATGTGTCGAAATATTTTTCTAATGACTTGCCTACTTCATTAAAGTTTAAATCTTTTTGAATGGTAATTCCTAAAAAGAAACTATCTGTATCACCACCCAGCAAGCGAACCTCTTTTACGAGAGGGCATGGTTTTAATATTTTGTAGAAGAGTTGATACATTTCAAGCTTGGAATAATCTAAAACGGCTTGCCCAATATAGATGGTTTGCACAACTCAACTTCTGATTTTATCATTTTAACACCTACAAGATCCTCATCGATGATGTCTCTATCAATGAAAAGAGGTGATGAGGTCAATTTGTGATATTTTTGTTCATCAACGACTAGTTTGTAGTTCATACGTTTTCTAACATCCTCCATGGTCTTTCCGAAAAGACTGTTATTCTTATATTTATAAAAATCCTTTTCAAAATTATTTTGGGCGAGTGCACGTTTTTGACTGTTACTATCTATGTAGGGTTTGAGGAAGGCTTTCTGTCTAAATTTGATAATGCGGTGAACTGACTTTAGAAGCATGCCCATTTCTAAATAGAATTTTAGTATGCAGAAGTGTACGAGATAATTTTTCTTATCATATTGGGTGAGTAAAAGTTTGCGGCATGGTTTGTACCTTGGCTGTCCACACTTTGTTAAGTTATTATGAAATTGTGACATGAATGGTCAAAACATATCTTCAGTCACTTCACCAGATTCAGGTGCGAGTGGGAAATCAGCAGTTTTATTTTTAATGCTATTTGGATAAATCAAATCCACTTCAAAATAATATCCCCAATCACCTTCATCTGGAATCTTCAGTATGTTTGAAGGGTTGGAGTAATACTCAAGCTCATCTTGATTTAACCAACTGAACTCGGAATGAGGTAGTGGTTTAGACAGTGAACTGCCATATAAATTATTTTGGTCGTAGTAGTTTAGGTGGATATGATCATCACCTACTGTTTCAGATTTCATATGATGTTTATTTACAAATGTGAGACCACCGCGTATTCCGCGCTCAAATATATTATACATCTCCGGGTCTTGTAAGAGATGAATGGTCTCACCAGTCATTTTAAAGGCTGATTTAAAGGACATGGCTGGTAGACTGACAAAGTGGACAGGATCTAATTTGTCTTCTTCTAATGCCACTCGTCGAAGTTCCTGAAAGACATCAGCCAGCAAAATGACATCTAATTCTAAGTAAGCGATCATATAATCGCCAAACGTTTTACATTCAAATTTTATCCATGCCTCTTGAGCATGTTCATAATCTTCTACTGGACAATCTTCACCCGTCAAATCGTTTTGGAATTTGTCAATGGAAGGAAGGGTTGTTTCATTTAGTTTAGACATTGAGCTAAAATACGCATAAGGAAAGACTCCCTTGCGAGTGATTATTTCATCCGTTAAGTTTGGATAGTGTTTCTTCAAAGTTTGACTATGGGGAAGAAACTTGAGATTACGAACGAGAGAAGCTAGTGACGCTGACATGAATTGGAATGAATCTAAAAATTTTATTTCGAAGAAGACTGTCTTATTTTCTTTAGTTTTATCTACTGGTACTTTTGCTGTCATTGCCATGAATTTTTCTCTCGTTTGTGCTATTACATTAAACTGCCACGATTTCATCTGGCTCAACCCTCCTTTTATGAGCATATGACTGTTAGCCATTAAAGTTATGAAAAATGACGGATAGTGCACGACGTCTCAACCTAAGTGAAAAGTTACATTTGGAGCAGAGTGCGTTTCTAAATTTACCAGTGATGTGATCATGATCACGCACTTTCTTAATTTTATCGTCATCAAACGTTTTATGACATTTAGGACAGGATGTGCAACTTTCAAATTTTTGTTTGTCTTCATCTGACATATGTAGTGACTTACGCTGCAATTGGGAATCATATGATTGTTGAAATTTAGCAGCTTTATCGATTAACAACAATGAAATTAAATAAACGATAGATCAAATTGCCATGCAAAAGATGTGCGGCTGGTAGGATTCGAACCTACGACCAAGGTTAACTAGACCTGCGCTCTAACCAACTGAGCTACGAGCCACTTACGCGACTCTGTCAATTGGCAGGATCAAACCCTCACCACCACACATCAGTTGTCAAGGCAATAATAATCAATGAATAAATAACACGTCACAATTGTGACCGCCGACATTAAGGCAAGTAGCGGGGATCGATTGTCCACCAAAGCATCTTAAACCATGTCGTGAATGCAATTAACAACAATGAAATTAAATAAACGATAGATCAAATTGCCATGCAAAAGATGTGCGGCTGGTAGGATTCGAACCTACGACCAAGGTTAACTAGACCTGCGCTCTAACCAACTGAGCTACGAGCCACTTACGCGACTCTGTCAATTGGCAGGATCAAACCCTCACCACCACACATCAGTTGTCAAGGCAATAATAATCAATGAATAAATAACACGTCACAATTGTGACCGCCGACATTAAGGCAAGTAGCGGGGATCGATTGTCCACCAAAGCATCTTAAACCATGTCGTGAATGCAATTAACAACAGTGAAATTAAATAAACGATAGATCAAATTGCCATGCAAAAGATGTGCGGCTGGTAGGATTCGAACCTACGACCAAGGTTAACTAGACCTGCGCTCTAACCAACTGAGCTACGAGCCACTTACGCGACTCTGTCAATTGGCAGGATCAAACCCTCACCACCACACATCAGTTGTCAAGGCAATAATAATCAATGAATAAATAACACGTCACAATTGTGACCGCCGACATTAAGGCAAGTAGCGGGGATCGATTGTCCACCAAAGCATCTTAAACCATGTCGTGAATGCAATTAACAACAATGAAATTAAATAAACGATAGATCAAATTGCCATGCAAAAGATGTGCGGCTGGTAGGATTCGAACCTACGACCAAGGTTAACTAGACCTGCGCTCTAACCAACTGAGCTACGAGCCACTTACGCGACTCTGTCAATTGGCAGGATCAAACCCTCACCACCACACATCAGTTGTCAAGGCAATAATAATCAATGAATAAATAACACGTCACAATTGTGACCGCCGACATTAAGGCAAGTAGCGGGGATCGATTGTCCACCAAAGCATCTTAAACCATGTCGTGAATGCAATTAACAACAATGAAATTAAATAAACGATAGATCAAATTGCCATGCAAAAGATGTGCGGCTGGTAGGATTCGAACCTACGACCAAGGTTAACTAGACCTGCGCTCTAACCAACTGAGCTACGAGCCACTTACGCGACTCTGTCAATTGGCAGGATCAAACCCTCACCACCACACATCAGTTGTCAAGGCAATAATAATCAATGAATAAATAACACGTCACAATTGTGACCGCCGACATTAAGGCAAGTAGCGGGGATCGATTGTCCACCAAAGCATCTTAAACCATGTCGTGAATGCAATTAACAACAATGAAATTAAATAAACGATAGATCAAATTGCCATGCAAAAGATGTGCGCCTGGTAGGATTCGAACCTACGACCAAGGTTAACTAGACCTGCGCTCTAACCAACTGAGCTACGAGCCACTTACGCGACTCTGTCAATTGGCAGGATCAAACCCTCACCACCACACATCAGTTGTCAAGGCAATAATAATCAATGAATAAATAACACGTCACAATTGTGACCGCCGACATTAAGGCAAGTAGCGGGGATCGATTGTCCACCAAAGCATCTTAAACCATGTCGTGAATGCAATTAACAACAATGAAATTAAATAAACGATAGATCAAATTGCCATGCAAAAGATGTGCGGCTGGTAGGATTCGAACCTACGACCAAGGTTAACTAGACCTGCGCTCTAACCAACTGAGCTACGAGCCACGTACGCGACTCTGTCAATTGGCAGGATCAAACCCTCACCACCACACATCAGTTGTCAAGGCAATAATAATCAATGAATAAATAACACGTCACAATTGTGACCGCCGACATTAAGGCAAGTAGCGGGGATCGATTGTCCACCAAAGCATCTTAAACCATGTCGTGAATGCAATTAACAACAATGAAATTAAATAAACGATAGATCAAATTGCCATGCAAAAGATGTGCGGCTGGTAGGATTCGAACCTACGACCAAGGTTAACTAGACCTGCGCTCTAACCAACTGAGCTACGAGCCACTTACGCGACTCTGTCAATTGGCAGGATCAAACCCTCACCACCACACATCAGTTGTCAAGGCAATAATAATCAATGAATAAATAACACGTCACAATTGTGACCGCCGACATTAAGGCAAGTAGCGGGGATCGATTGTCCACCAAAGCATCTTAAACCATGTCGTGAATGCAATTAACAACAATGAAATTAAATAAACGATAGATCAAATTGCCATGCAAAAGATGTGCGGCTGGTAGGATTCGAACCTACGACCAAGGTTAACTAGACCTGCGCTCTAACCAACTGAGCTACGAGCCACTTACGCGACTCTGTCAATTGGCAGGATCAAACCCTCACCACCACACATCAGTTGTCAAGGCAATAATAATCAATGAATAAATAACACGTCACAATTGTGACCGCCGACATTAAGGCAAGTAGCGGGGATCGATTGTCCACCAAAGCATCTTAAACCATGTCGTGAATGCAATTAACAACAATGAAATTAAATAAACGATAGATCAAATTGCCATGCAAAAGATGTGCGGCTGGTAGGATTCGAACCTACGACCAAGGTTAACTAGACCTGCGCTCTAACCAACTGAGCTACGAGCCACTTACGCGACTCTGTCAATTGGCAGGATCAAACCCTCACCACCACACATCAGTTGTCAAGGCAATAATAATCAATGAATAAATAACACGTCACAATTGTGACCGCCGACATTAAGGCAAGTAGCGGGGATCGATTGTCCACCAAAGCATCTTAAACCATGTCGTGAATGCAATTAACAACAATGAAATTAAATAAACGATAGATCAAATTGCCATGCAAAAGATGTGCGGCTGGTAGGATTCGAACCTACGACCAAGGTTAACTAGACCTGCGCTCTAACCAACTGAGCTACGAGCCACTTACGCGACTCTGTCAATTGGCAGGATCAAACCCTCACCACCACACATCAGTTGTCAAGGCAATAATAATCAATGAATAAATAACACGTCACAATTGTGACCGCCGACATTAAGGCAAGTAGCGGGGATCGATTGTCCACCAAAGCATCTTAAACCATGTCGTGAATGCAATTAACAACAATGAAATTAAATAAACGATAGATCAAATTGCCATGCAAAAGATGTGCGGCTGGTAGGATTCGAACCTACGACCAAGGTTAACTAGACCTGCGCTCTAACCAACTGAGCTACGAGCCACTTACGCGACTCTGTCAATTGGCAGGATCAAACCCTCACCACCACACATCAGTTGTCAAGGCAATAATAATCAATGAATAAATAACACGTCACAATTGTGACCGCCGACATTAAGGCAAGTAGCGGGGATCGATTGTCCACCAAAGCATCTTAAACCATGTCGTGAATGCAATTAACAACAATGAAATTAAATAAACGATAGATCAAATTGCCATGCAAAAGATGTGCGGCTGGTAGGATTCGAACCTACGACCAAGGTTAACTAGACCTGCGCTCTAACCAACTGAGCTACGAGCCACTTACGCGACTCTGTCAATTGGCAGGATCAAACCCTCACCACCACACATCAGTTGTCAAGGCAATAATAGTCAATGAATAAATAACACGTCACAATTGTGACCGCCGACATTAAGGCAAGTAGCGGGGATCGATTGTCCACCAAAGCATCTTAAACCATGTCGTGAATGCAATTAACAACAATGAAATTAAATAAACGATAGATCAAATTGCCATGCAAAAGATGTGCGGCTGGTAGGATTCGAACCTACGACCAAGGTTAACTAGACCTGCGCTCTAACCAACTGAGCTACGAGCCACTTACGCGACTCTGTCAATTGGCAGGATCAAACCCTCACCACCACACATCAGTTGTCAAGGCAATAATAATCAATGAATAAATAACACGTCACAATTGTGACCGCCGACATTAAGGCAAGTAGCGAGAAATTCTAGAAATTTTGAAATGCAATCTTCACCTTGCCAAGTATGCATTTTGTTTTGTCTATTCCTAAAGTGGTCATGCCATACTTCATAGCAGGATATGGCTGCTGGGTTGTGGATGATATCATCAATGTAGCATTCTATGTCTGCGTAAATGACACGCAGGGGACTTAATTCGTCACCATTATCCCTATGTGAAAATATTTTATCTTTGGGCATGCGTTCCATTTGTAATTTACCTCGCTTGCACCATTCATAGTGAGTTTCAAATTTATCTTTACTCCAAAAGGAGCGGATGCAGCGGTCGCATACAAAATGTTCACCTCTTTTAGAGTGCCCCAAGTGAGTGTACAAGCGAGAGATTTTGGGAATACCACAGTAGTGCCATTCCTCGCTATCATCTTGTTTTACTAATAAGAGGTTGACTACACGTTCATAGCAAGTTGAACGTGAATTATAGCGGGCACCCTTCAACCCCTTCTCCCACACGTGAACGACAATTTTAATCTTATTATGTTTTTCGAACGTTTCTACATCTTTGATTTTCATGTTGTTACTATCACAACCTTCAAAGTCTAGTTCATCCTCCCACTGTCTATAGCTATAGGTATGATTTCGATTCGCGTTGATATCATTATAGTGAAGGATGGATAGGACTGCATATTTGAAACACTGTGATTTACAATCGACATTGATGACAGCTTTCTTATTATACAACGTTTTTGGTAGTTTAAATGTACCTCGAGCTGCATGACTTTCTAATAGTGAAATTTTGAATATGGCTGAGTCCACACCATCAAAAATGAGAGCGCTGTCGCGTTGATTGAATTTATCTACATTTGATTTTAAACATTGAATGTGAAAATTTAGCCAAGACTCGCAGTCTACAACTTCGGTTGCGGAAGAGGAAGGAACATGAAACTGTATTCTCTCCGTCACTTGACCACTTTGAAAATCTATTTTAATGTATTTTAGTTTAAGGTAGATGAGCGCCTTCATTCTAAAATTGTCTAAATTGTTGAAGAGCGCTTCGATAATGTTAGAATTTTGAAGGAGCCACTCAGGAAAATCTACTATTTGAGTATTGGACTCCATGCAGTAGTCGCGTACTAAATGACTATGGGAAACGTTAATGAGGGAGATTGTAGAGGTACCGTTGGTGTAGTGATCATTTACATGCGTGTGTTGAAGTCTGTGCGAAGATCGCTGAAAGTGAATATCAAAAGAAAGAGGGCACAAATCGCAAGGAAAGGAGATGTCATCGTCAGAATCAACTTCACCTCCGGAGATTGATGCCGCTTTGCGTTGACACACACGTTGTTTGATGTGTCGAAGGAGACTGTGCTTCCTTGTAAAAATATGTCCGAAGTCAGCACATTCCCACTCGTTGCCTTGTCGCGAGAGTCCTGAGCTGGAACTCACATCACCTGAAAGAGAAATCATTCTTTCATCTCTGTTCAAGTCTCAGTGTATTGTTACAACCTACCTTCACTCAACAGGTCTAAACTTTCCTCGAGAAAGGAGGGCTTTGGTGATGAAGTTGATGCCTGAAATTGAGGAAGATGCTATTAGCCACACGTTTGAGGGAGATGAGAGAGGAAATCTTCAACTTACCATTTCAAGGAAATTATGTTTAAGGTTGATACTTCAACAAGATAGAGACTTCACCCAAATAATACGTCTCAAATTTGGAATTCACTTGTACGCCTCAAATAATAGAATTCACTAGAAAACAGTTCACTTACACGTCTCAAAAACAAAGTGAAATGACACGAATGTCACTTTTCATATATACTTTCATATTCATCATTCATTGGCTGTTCATTCTGATTGGTTGCTTGTTGATACTTAAGAATTAGAAAACATTTCAAAGTTATTATTCACAGTCAACATGACAAGCCCTCCGACAACACCAAACACAAAATTCTCTTCTCCATCCTCAACACCAAACGCTCCAACGAAGGTAGAGAAGGTGTTATTACCAGCGGACAACGAAGAGAGTGTATGTGAGAAGGAGTGTCCCGACTTAACAGGCGTGAGGTGGAATTATCTCCAGTACGACACTGACGAAGTGATGGAGATCACCAGCACCAAGTTCCTCCACCAAGTATGGGAGTGGTACACCCCTAACTCCCAGCCACGAACTATGGAGGAGTGGGAGTATATTGACAAAGTGAGGCTCGCAGTGGAAGAACGATTAGAGCAACTGAACTGTTTTTGTTATCTATGTGAAGCCAGACTCTGGGACGATATTGACGATGAAGACCTTTTGAAAACATGCCATAATAAATTTTTTATTTCATATTATCTTTGCTTTCATACTGACGTACTTGAACGGGGCTTCAGTGGATGATTTAACCATGTATACATTTTCATTTGGAAATAGTAGCACGCTTAGTCTAACTTGTAAATCTTAAAACATTTCATATGGGCGATGATGGTAGATGAAATAGTGTTAAATAAAATTAAGATAGCTTACACTTCTGATACAATCGACTGCGATCCATGTGTAAAGAGCTTGTTAGACTACGGAAGAGAGAAGTGTGTTATGTTGCGTGTGGCGCGTGAGTGTCCTCCCATTTCATTCCATTCATCAATTCGTCTCATTGATAGAGACAGGTAGAACTCATGGTTCTCATAACGTATGCAATGGAAAGTTTATAAGGCAACCTTCGACAGCTGGCTAAATGTCGCCCTGACGCGAATGCATACTACGTTGAGACAGAAGCAATCACTTGCAGACATGACGCAGAGAGGTTAAACAAGATTGACCATTGCCGAATGTCCCTTGCGGTATACATAGCTACGGGTTTCACCGCCGCCCTTTACAGGAACGCCCATCGAAAGGAAGTATTACACCGAACTTCATTTGCAACGTTCAAGTTGACTGATAGCAGATTCACTTAATGATAGTATTCGCCAGTCCGAAGACTGCCCAGGGCAAACCGCGAGGAGGTTCTATCATGTCTTGCCCCATGGTGGCCCTTAAGAGAGCCGGTGGTTCGTTCTCGGGGGGTGTGAATTTGACTATTGGCTGGAATAGTCAATGGGTATGACGGTTAGGTTGTCATAGACCCTATACCGCCGAGGTCGTACTGGTGCATCTGGCACCTTTCGGATGCGAGTGGTATTTGGAGTCCACACCCCATCCGTCCAAACGATCTTCTCGATCTTCCCCTTATCATCCTCTTCATCCCACTCGTCGAGGATGACGAACTCGGGAATAGCGTTGTCTTCATCGATGAAGACGGGAATGTTGTCGGCAGATGTCGCTTCCATCGTGACTTCAAATTGAATGAGAAGTGCTACAATCTTCTGGCTTATATAGGGTTTTCAACAATGAATTGCTCAACAGCGAATCAGAATGCTTCAGGGATAGCAATCGACTGCATAACGTTCAAGTTGACTGATAGCAGATTCAACTTAATGATAGTATTCGCCAGTCCGAAGACTGCCCAGGGCAAACCGCGTGGAGGTTCTATCATGTCTTGCCCCATGGTGGCCCTTAAGAGAGCCGATGGTTCGTTCTCGGGAGTAACGTCATCTTACACCCTACCAATTCTGCTGAGTTGGTAGCACTGTCGACTTCCACGCTAATTGGCACGTGACTAAAAAGTGGAATGTAGCGCCATTCCGTTGGATTGACAGCAGTTGCTGTCATCGGATTGCCAATCCGAGCAAGATTATTAAAAACTCTAGCCTGACAAACTCCTCAAATAATATTCGCGGCTTTAACTGCGGTCCGCGAGGAGAGCTGACTTGACTGTTCGGCGTCTGCATGATTGAAATGAAATGAAATGAGAGGCAGTGGTTTATATACCCCTCTAACGCGACGCAACGTTCAAGTTGACTGATAGCAGATTCAACTTAATGATAGTATTCGCCAGTCCGAAGACTGCCCAGGGCAAACCGCGTGGAGGTTCTATCATGTCTTGCCCCTAGGTGGCCCTTAAGAGAGCCGATGGTTCGTTCTCGGGAGTGACGTGATGGGGTGGTGAAGGCGGGCAAAGATCTGCAATGAAAATGATATGTATTAGAATAGGATATACTATCTTATTTACTTTTTCACTTACCAAGTTAGCCATCCTTTGGCAGTCTCGCGCGCTTCCGAATAGAAAATTTGTGCAGATGGCCGCGCATTCTCAGGCTGGCATGGAGACATTTTTTCGTCGGATGGCCGTTATAACATAGGATGGACTCGTCCAGATTTTGATTGACGAGTACTTCGCCGGCCAAATGATTATCCCGAATAGGGATGTGAAACTCAAACAAACGATCCTCATTCACACGTTCCCACTCATCCCTCATGCGCTCCAACTTCTCATTCGCCTGCCTCTCATCACCCCGCCGAGCCACAGTCCTCTCCAACTCAACATTCCTCGCTCTCAACACACTCATCTCCTTCATCATCTCCTCAAACTTCGCTTCTGCATCTCTCATTCTTCTCTCCGCAGCACTCGCCCTCTTCTCACACTCATCATTCTTCTCTTCCAACTCTCGCGTCTTATTCTTCAAATCAGTCACACTACGCCTCATTCTAATATTTTCATCCGCTACCTCCTTCGACTTCAGTTCCTTCTTTTTCAACTCATCCAACTCCTTCACAACTTCATCCTTCACTTTCTTCAAACTCTCATACTTATTAACCAACAAATCATGCGCCATCTGCTGCGAAACATGCCTCTTCTCTTCATCCTTCAACCACCTCGCCGACTGCACACGAATCCCACCAATCTTCACTTTTGGGGAAGATGAGCTCTTCGGGGGGTCGGTGATCGCAATGTTTGACACCTCCGACGACGAAGAGCTCAACTTCCTCACACGCTTCCTCACACGCTCCCTATCTAAATCCACATCATCCTCATCATCACTCTCAAGCACTCTCTTTCGCCCAATCTCAGCCTCCAACGACGCTTCCGCTCTCGCCAACTCATCATTCTCAACAACATTCTCAACCTTACCCTCTCGCTCGATCGCCAACATTCGCTCCCTCTCTTCCACAATCAACTGCGTAAATCTCAAATCACTCACTAAACCACCACTACAGTCAGCATGCACTCTGTAGAAACGCGCCTCATCCTCATCACCCTTCAGCACTCTACACTTCACACACGCAACCCTATTCAAGATAATCATGTGGCCGGTGCCCGCCTTCTTCACATGCGCCTAGGCGTCCGCACTGCGATTAATTCGCCCACATGAGCACATTTTGATGTGATATTTACGATTCTTATCGTTTGCCATGCCTGATTTATTGTTAACTGTAAGATAATGAAATTTGTATAAGTTTGGAATCATGTAGTACAGTCATATTCCTAAAGTATTACACTTAGTCAGGAATGATAGATTTGAGTGTAGTGAGTGGCACTCGATCCCGTCGACAGCCCGAAGGCCTTGTACTGATCACTAGGGAAGTGAGAGATCTTCCCCGATACCCGCTCTTTACAGCTGAAGACATCATTGTCACTGCCCCGAAGTGGTAACAGGAACGCCGAGTCAAAGGTAGTGATCAGTAGCTGGGATCTAACCCCTCAAAGCTGCCTTAGACTTAGTCAAATTTCACATCTGATAGCAGATTTGAACTTAGGATACTTGAAAACCTTAGTCTATATGTTAAAACTTTGAAAAAACTGAAAATTAAGAATTTTTAAAAAATTCCGCATTTTACTACTCATACTACTTTTAAAAAAATTTATCAGTAGTAAAGACACTATCAAACTCTATCATACAAACTTTGAAGTAAGAAGATAGCTTGCCTACTTCAAAAGATAGAGTCCTTTGAAACACCCGATATCGGGAGCTCAGAGCGACGACCGTCGCTTACCTCGTCTTTCGATGAAGTGATCAGACTTACGTTGTCAGGGGTTTATATATGCTCGGAAGAAAACTTAAAATGGCTCTATCTCCGAAAGTATTCATCGTAGCGACATGCGGTTTGTTGCAAACGATTCGTCTCATCATTTTCTATCATATGACACCTGAACCATTCTCATATGACCACGGGAAGTTGGTCCGTCAGCACATGTCCATGTAACATGCCACAAGTGAAAAAATTCCTAAGTGTGAGAGCTCCAGTGTGGTGAAAATTTTGAAAAATTTAAAACTTCCGAATTTCGACCTGGGACCTTTACCAAAACATTTTTCACCAAATTTCACGGACCCCCCCTCCCCCTCCCCCCCTCGTTCAGAGGAATTTGATGAAAAATGTTTTGGTGACGGTCCCAGGTCGAAATTCCACACTTTGGAAAATTTTCAAAATTTTACCCATACAAAGCCACTCTGACACTTAGGATTTTTTCAGGTGAGCGAGCTCCGACCTAAAATCTTGTAACCGCTCTAACTTTTGAACGAAGACAGATATGAACAAGCCGTTTCTTTGACTGAATTTGTCTCACTCTTAGCTTTCAAACGAGCTATGGCACGACAAAATCCGTCCACTAGAAGCCAAGATTGAAGCTAGCTGTCCAGAGGGGGGGAGGTCAGTGAAATTTGATGAAAAATGTTTTGGTGACGGTCCCAGGTCGAAATTCCACACTTTGGAAAATTTTCAAAATTTTACCCATACAAAGCCACTCTGACACTTAGGATTTTTTCAGGTGAGCGAGCTCCGACCTAAAATCTTGTAACCGCTCTAACTTTTGAACGAAGACAGATATGAACAAGCCGTTTCTTTCACTGAATTTGTCTTACTCTTAGCTTTCAAACGAGCTATGGCACGACAAAATCCGTCCACTAGAAGCCAAGATTGAAGCTAGCTGTCCAGAGGGGGGGGAGGTCAGTGAAATTTGATGAAAAATGTTTTGGTGACGGTCCCAGGTCGAAATTCCACACTTTGGAAAATTTTCAAAATTTTACCCATACAAAGCCACTCTGACACTTAGGATTTTTTCAGGTGAGCGAGCTCCGACCTAAAATCTTGTAACCGCTCTAACTTTTGAACGAAGACAGATATGAACAAGCCGTTTCTTTCACTGAATTTGTCTTACTCTTAGCTTTCAAACGAGCTATGGCACGACAAAATCCGTCCACTAGAAGCCAAGATTGAAGCTAGCTGTCCAGAGGGGGGGGAGGTCAGTGAAATTTGATGTAAAATGTTTTGGTGACGGTCCCAGGTCGAAATTCCACACTTTGGAAAATTTTCAAAATTTTACCCATACAAAGCCACTCTGACACTTAGGATTTTTTCAGGTGAGCGAGCTCCGACCTAAAATCTTGTAACCGCTCTAACTTTTGAACGAAGACAGATATGAACAAGCCGTTTCTTTCACTGAATTTGTCTTACTCTTAGCTTTCAAACGAGCTATGGCACGACAAAATCCGTCCACTAGAAGCCAAGATTGAAGCTAGCTGTCCAGAGAGGGGGGAGGTCAGTGAAATTTGATGAAAAATGTTTTGGTGACGGTCCCAGGTCGAAATTCCACACTTTGGAAAATTTTCAAAATTTTACCCATACGAAGCCACTCTGACACTTAGGATTTTTTCAGGTGAGCTACGACAGTCCACCCTCCCAACTTGGCCGGCACACCACGCCAACCTAGACACCACATCACCGCGCGCTATACGACGGTCGGCCAGAGGGGGGGGGACGTCAGAACCAAAGCACCACGGCGGCCGACCACGACACTCTGCCGTTCCAGAGGGGGGGGGCGTCAGCGACGGCGGCCATCTTGCGCTATCCAGAAGTGGAGTTTTACTTACTACTAATTCAGTTATTGCACTTCGACCCGATCCTCGGCTAACGCCTCGGATCAAAGTCCTCGTGCAATAACTATCAAGTAGAAACAAGTGCTCAAGTTATACAGTATATTTGAATAATGCGTTTTACAAAGTATATTAAAGAGCTTTAGCAAGCGCCTTTTCCAAGTTTGTATCCAAAGCATTATGTAGCGGATATCTTCATAAATTGACAGCTATAGATTCAATATAATTGTGCGAAAAGTTGACGGAACTTCCTACAGTGCTAATGCCTGGCAAAGAAAGTCGCTACGAATTCGCCACTATGCATTCCTTAAGTCCTAACAAATCAGATGGCCAACTTTTCAAGTGTTTCGTACCGGATTTTGAATTTTCTACATGTATAATAATTATATTGTGTATAATGGCATACGTAATTGTGAAAATACAAAACTAGTTATTGAAATTAACACAATCAGTTATGCAATTTTTTGCGCCTAGGATTTTTTATAGTTCCCCTGTTCGTGTACCAAACTGTTAGTAAAGCTGTTTTGTCTTTTTTATAATAATTTCAGTATTATTGTACAAGTAAATTATCTATAAATTAAGGAACTAGTATGAGAGAGATACCTTTATTCAATCGAAAATGTGAATTAAAGGGCATACGGATCATATTAAATACAACATTTGAAGAAAGTCATCAATCGAAAAAATTTGCAAATTGAGCAATGCTCATGTGCGGCAAAAATGAATTGCGGCGCGTGGTAGTCCTGCAGAAAGAAACTGACATTTGTTTAGATGGAAGTGAGATAGGAACCAGCTGTGCTATCAATGCATCCTGTTTTATCAAGTTATCAAATAGTCTTGTTGCCATAATACTTCTTCGTGATGTAAGATCTTCAACGGATAACGAGCCTTTAATCTTGATGCACCTACTCTGAATACTTTCAGGACGTCTTGAATCACACGAAGAAATACCAATGAAGGCAGGACAGGTATACTCAATCAAGCTTCTTATGAAGGCATCGTATACAGTCAGAAATTCTTCGTCATTTGCTACAGACTTAATTTTTCTCAAAATGTAGAGCCTCTGTGCACATTTCTTCTCAATATGTGTTACTTCCAACAGATAGAGTCTTCGAGCACAACGTCTAAAAACTTCAAAGATCACTGGAACTTGACAAACAGGAAGATAGAATGAACATCAGAACTATCCATGAAACATCCGCGATAACTAACTAAGCCACTCGTTTTTTGGTTCAATGCGAGACTGTTCTTCTCAGACTATTGCGAAACATTATTAAGTTCGGATCTTAAGATATCAATATCCTCCATGGCTTTGTCCTTTGCTTGACGAACACGTTGTTAACGGTAACACAAGCAACTTTGCAGGAACAGGACAAAACCCGTCGGTATATCCACCTCGAAGACCTTTAAAAGAATATCAGAATGCATAATTCGATCAAACGCCTTCGAATAATCAAAACTGATGAAGATAGTCGCGCCAATTTCAGGGTCATCAAAATGTGTAGTGAGTCTGTCATGAGCGGAAGTTATAGCGTCTGCATTTGGGGATCCCATTCTGATACCTAACTGTAATTCACCTACGAAGAGGCTTGAGTACTTATAGTTTTGCGATTACTGACGATTACTTTTTCAGTAAGTTTTGCAGGCATACTTACTTATACATTAGGTCGTGCCCCTTCAATTGAAACATTACTGCTTTTAGGAATCCGGACAAAGTCTGAGAAAGCATTTCCAAATGTCAGCTATTTCAAACTGAGGAAACCATCCATCATCTGTCAAATTCTGAAAAGCTGGTAAGGAAGAGGGGTAATTCATCGCAATGCAAAAGAAATTGTTGAAATCGTGTACAAGTTCATCATTAGATTGAAAATCAGTAGAGCGAAACGAGTTTGTTGCGTGGCCTCGTTCGAAGTAAATGCAGGACCACAAACCTCTCACTGGCTGTTTTCTCAAATAAGCTTTCTTTGCTTTGAATATTGCGCTTTTTTACCTGTTGTAACAGGACGTTGAATAATTCCATGGAGCGTCAGTATTAGTCAAGTATACATGTACCAAATGATGAAGAATAGTTCCATCGACTCTTCAATAAATCGATAAAAGATGTCGCACTTCGACATCACTACACGAAAAGAAACTTCCGAAATCGTGAGACAGGAAAGATTGTTCAAAGCTCAGAACATGTGATTCAGGTAAATGAAATGCTGAGTACTTATGCACGTCATAGCAGCTTATGATTTTCCTGGATCTTGTAAATACAATCTCATGATCAGATTCAGAGCTACCAACTGGAGGACAGATTGCAAACCTTGATTCATTATAGTGATCTAGTATGCCCTTGTCTACAAATATTAGATCAAGATTGGCTTCAAGACGAGTTGGATCAGTGACAATGTTATACAGGGGAAATGTTGACGTGAGAAAGGCAGAATCGTATCTATTAAAGTTTCCAGCAACCAGAAGACGATGATATGCCAGACCAATAAGGTGATCATCGATCGCATCAACAAATGTCTTACAAATTGACTTGAAGACAATACTTTCAATTCCTGGTGGTAATAAGCTTCAACGACGATTAGTTTTGGTGAAGACGTTTTTATACAACAGATTTCGGCCTGTCGAAAGTCAAGGAAAGACAATTCCTTAGGTCAAAGATTATTCTCAACCCATACCATTACTCCGCCTTGGCTGGAACTTGAAAGCCTGTCCATACGAAAGCAAACATGTCCAATAACGTAATCTAAGCGAATATCAGAAGATAACCATGTTTGTGCACATATAACAGCTTCAGAATTCTTGATGATGATTTGAACATTCAGATAGTAAAATTTATTGGAAATTGATCGAAGGTTAGTCAGAAAGATGATTGGCATCTCTGAGTTATTCGTTGAACTCACTTTAAAATCGCTCTTTAAAAATTTTGAGGAATTTCACCCACAATAGGGCCATATGATAAATAACCTTTTATTGCACACAAAAACGTCCGCTGTAGGATTCTTAGCTCGATGATCATGGGCTCTCCTTCGCATCTCAGCCAATTTTTTGTCAGCATCAATAGTTTCCCGAATAAATACATGATTGAGGGGCTTATCGGCATGTTGTAAAACACGTGACCTTCTGAGGAACAGATTCGCTGTTTTTTCTACTAAAATGAGTCTATGATTACCGCTTTGAATTGGCATTCCAAGTCGATACCCTTGCTATATCGAAGGATGTTCCTGTTCGAGCTTTTGGCAAGTATTCTCTGCATACTACTACATGTAGAACATTGAATGGAATTCGGCTACGCGCAACCATTTATCCTCCCCATTAATGTGATGAAGCAATTAAGTAAGTAAGTTAGTGATGTACTTATTCTCAAGTAATTCACAAAGAATCATGACATTCACAAGTCATATAATTACAGTATGTAGAAAACATTTCATGATAAATTGTTCTGTAGGCGTGCAGTGTAGTTCACAGATTGTTTGGTCTTTACAGTTCGACAAAGTGGAATAATAGGATATCCGGTATGAAGAAGTCTGTTGGGAATAATATCACTCAGAATATTATTGTCGCTGCTCTCTATCTTTCGGTAAATATCAAGACTCTGTTTATTTCGCCACACGATCAGTTCATCATTTGCACAGCGACACTCACGTATTCCATCACGATATATAATTTTATGAGCACGTCTGTCAATGATTTTCAGCTTCTTTGTTAGCGATTTGTTGATGCCGACAAAAATAAGACAAGCATATTCCACAATTGTACGAATATATGCTGCATACACCACGTGCAATTCATCAGTGTTCAAATGTAGCCACAATTTTCTCAAAGCATAAAACGTTTATTAGCTATCTTCACAATATGGTCAATGTGTGAATCCCAAGACAAGTCTTTATTGATCATAAAATCAAGAACAGTGACTTTATCGACGCATTCAATTGGAAGAGAAAAAGCAGAATCAACATTGTTGTTGGCAAGACAAAAAAAGATCTTTGATTTTGAAAAATTAAGTCTGAGGTGATTTTCCGTACACCGACGTTGAATATTTTCATATTCACAATTTACTTCATTTTCAATTTTGTCCACAGAATGTACCGGTACAATTACATTTAAGTCGTCTCCATAGTCGATAAAAGACAATGGAAATCACCAAAGAACGCAAATACAATAGGAAGAGTCAGGAGCCCAGACTATTTCGATTTCTTCCGTGATTTTTAATCCAAAATATGAATCATATGAAGCTGCTAATTTATCATTGGAAGCAGTTGCCAATTTATCGTCGAAATAGCGTCTGGATCCGGCGCTGATTGATAAGCCATCCATTTTTCTATGTATAGATGGAAGTCAAACTTGAAATTTGTAAATTGACAAACTAACTGTGATATATTGGCGACAAACGAGCTTGAAGCTTGTTGTCAAAAAGGGAACGACAACTATTCTACACATTTATTATCAATGGCCAAAAAATGAATTCTGCAAATAATGATGCATGGATACAAAATTAAAAAAATAATTTGCATTTTCTTCATCAGCGACTTTGAAAATGGTAGTAACAATCGCTTTCAGTCTGCTAACAGAATATGTGATTGAAAATGCACCCCAGTGTTTATTATAAGCTGACATGAAATATTCATTATTGAAACTACTTTGTGAAATGACTCTAAAAATATATGTATATACTCATTGACATAATTAATGAAACAAACTATAATTGGCTTGAATTGAAGTTTGTTTCATTTTTTTCTCAGGTGTGATGCAATATCTCGCTTTCTATGTATTACCATTCAACACATTAGAGAATGGAGAAAGATCTATGGTGGCCAAATTTCAAATTTTGATATCGATACAACTGTCACAATTGCTTTTACAAATTGAACATAAACGTGAACTGAAATCCAGCTTTGTGAGTCCATGCCATCTCGGATTACTGAATGTATTGGAGCTAGAGGGGGGCACACGCGCTATTGAAGTTGAATCTGCTACATGCGTTGTTTTTCTGTGCTAGCGACTTGGTGGAGATTGTGACTAAATTATCAAGGTATCATACATACATGTATATATACCAGTCAAAAAGAAAGAAGTTAAAGAAGTGAATGTTTCAAAAATTTTGTCAATGAGTATATTTGTATGATGTGCTAAAGTGTCTGTCCTATAAGATGTTATCGCTCAAATTTGAATAAGCATGTCAGAACAGCTTGTGATGACGCGGTTCCTGGTTGAAGAAAAGTATTGGAGGATTTGGAAGTCTATTTGATCTTTACTGCGATGGAGGAATCGATAAACGTAAGAAGCAGGTATTTCTAAATTTCGCCGCTAACCTTCACGAAATGCCCTCAAGGAAACTAAGTCAGAACAGCTCAAGTCAGAAAACTCAAGTCAGAACAGCTTGTGATGAGCTCAAGGAATGCTCACGAAATGCCCTCAAGGAAACTAAGTCAGAACAGCTCAAGTCAGAAAACTCAAGTCAGAACAGCTTGTGATGAGCTCAAGGAATGCTCACGAAATGCCCTCAAGGAAACTAAGTCAGAACAGCTCAAGTCAGAAAACTCAAGTCAGAACAGCTTGTGATGACGCGGTTCCTGGTTGAAGAAAAGTATTGGAGGATTTGGAAGTCTATTTGATCTTTACTGCGATGGAGGAATCGATAAACGTAAGAAGCAGGTATTTCTAAATTTCGCCGCTAACCTTCACGAAATGCCTTCAAGGAAACTAATGAGAGTCCAGTTTGATGATCACACAAGCAACCAGAGGATCACATTCACTTCTGATGGATGCGTAGTATGTGAGGGTGAATACTCTATAAGGGGTTCCCAAACTCCGGACCGCTACATGTAATTTCCTTGTAGTTTATTTCGCTATCAATCAGGCTTCAATTTCATTTCTGCGAACCACAGCCAGTTTCATGTCTGGCATCAATTCTTTCTTGATGAATCTTTTTATGTGAACATTTTACAGCTTTTCTCTTTTCAGTTTTTTTCCTAGTCAGACTATTGGCTCAAATTTGCCTGATAGGGTAATAAAAAAATTAGTAATTTCTTAGCTTTTTAGACTATGCCGCTGCTTTAATAGAAAACCAATTTTGAAATATCATCGCAATTGAAAATCAGTGCGAAGCATAGGTAGAGAGATCAGTGTAAAAAATGAGCATGTCATTAGATACTTTGAAATAAAGATCTGAGATTAAACTAAAGGATGCTTAAAGAAAGCTTCAAATTAATGCGAGTATAAATTTGCACAATTTGTTGCAATTAATATATTCCAATGTTTCTTGCAATTTAGGCTACATGTTCATTAGATCTAAAATCTAAACCCCTAAATTCTACTGCCCATATCTAAGCGCATAAATTCGCGCTTTACATTCTACGTTTTGTTTATGTGCTATAATTTCATGGCGTTTTAAATTATCCAAAAGTGACATTTATCATTCATATGGCGAGTAGTATATAGTGTGACATCCGGCGCAAGCGAAGCGAAGCAAAGCGAAGCGAAGCGTCGCGCCGGATGTCACACTTTTGCGGATTTTTTCAAAAAATCAAAATTTCAAAAATTTCAAAAATTTAGGTAGACTTCAAATTTCACGTGGCCGAAGGCCGAAGGGCGAAAATTTAAGCGTTTTTAAAAATACCCAATTTTTCAAATTTTTCAAAATCTCAAAATTTGAGAATTACAATTTTCACCCTTAAAATCATGACCGTTCCAGGACACCGAAAATCATAAAAGTTAAGAATTTCAAATTCATGAATTTTATCCATCTTTCAGGTTTTCAAAATATATCATGTGACTAAAAATATTTCTTTAAAAATGGAAGAAACAAAAGTGGAAGGAACTTCAGAAATGGAAGGAACCTCAAGAATATATCCTTCGTTATCATATGAACGTAGTTCTACTTTAATGGACATTGAAAAGATTAACATTGAAAAAATGAATAAAGAAAAACACAAAGATAGAGTAAGGTATATGAAAGATAAGGAATCTCAATTATTATTAAGATTAGAAGCATTATAAAAAATTAAGAAAGAGATGGAGTAAAGTTAAGAATGTAACACAAGGAATTGGCATATTCTTAACAATAAGTTTAGGTGCTTTAACAATTGTTATATCTTCAGGTGTTTTAGTAATTCCAGTAGTTGCTACAGCTTTAACAGGTACGGGTGTTTTTGCAACTTCACTTGTTACAATGTTAGATAAATCTTTAATAACTAAGAAACGAAAATCATTAAAAACTAAGCATTTACATATTAAAGAAGTCTATGATAAACTACATTACTACTTTCAAAGAGTATGTGATGATAATGTTATTACGTTAGATGAGATTGAAAAATTTGATCAAATAGCTAATGAAGTAAATCAAGCCTTTCAATTACAGTCCGAAAAAGTTGATGATAAGAATAGACAGGATGGTAAAATTTCTAGTGATGGTAAAACTTTTACTGGTGGTAAAATTTCTAATGAAGAAAATGATAAAATTTTTTTAGAAGAGCTAAAAACTTTAAGCGAAAATTTAAGCAAAACTTTATTAAACAAAACTTAAAAAGAGAAAACTTTAAACGAAAAGATGTCAGACAACAAAGCAATAAAAAAATAATTTGTTCAGTAAAATGTTTTTGTTGTATTCCAATGTTACCACAAAATTCAAATATTATATTTTAAAAATGGATAAAATTAGAGCTGATAATTTTAAAAGAATAAAACAATTAGAAGAGTTAATAAAACAAAGAAATATTATGAAAGAAAATCATCTTCAACATAGAATGATAAAAGCTGGTATTCAATCTGATATGTTTGAAAAAATGCAGCAAACCGAGCAAATAAAAACTGATTTTGAAAAAACTATGAAACCATTTGAAACTCTTGAAAAAGAACTTACAAATAATGATAAACAAATTGATATAACAGATCCAGAGCACAAAACTATATTAGATGACTATGGATTACTAGAATCAAACATTAATAAGAAATTACCAAAATCTATGCAATTTGAACATTCTATTTCATTTATAGATGGAAAAACAATACCTAGATTTTATCTCGGTCAAAAAAGAAATATTTCCACGACCTTTTCGAGGTTTAATTTTTTCACCAGATAAATCTCCTTTTTAATTTA
>CAJQUW010014803.1:0-14820 GCA_907163375.1 Prostheceraeus crozeri
CTACAAAAATATGCATAGAAATTATTTGACTATTTTTAATGAGGTCATCAGCAGGAACTTGGTCAGGACGATAGCGTTTCGACCGCTTCATCCTGGACGCTCAAACCCGACCAAGCGCGGTCCTGTACATTTAAGATGCACAGCCTCAAAAATTAAATTTATAATAGGGAAAGATTAGCATCTATCAAAAGAAAAATAGAGTCACTATTGACTGAAATGTACCTCAGGCATTTGAAAGAAGGACAGAGTCCAGCCAGTAGAGGATGGCCGAATTGACGATGCTCTTGCTTGCTATTTTCTGTCCGAATATTCCTGCTTCGACATAATATCGGTAGTCTTTAATGAACGGCAGGGTAAATGTAAGTTTTTTGCATGAATTTTGTTTGACAAAATGCATCGCTTAGATGTAATCGTCAGCAGAGTAGAATATTGTTGTGCATGTATTCACGTCCATGAATTTTTTCATACGTGTTAGGCCGAAGCTGCCAAATTAAAAAAAGAAATCACTATTAAAATTTATGAATTATTGTAATCAGTACTAGTATTACATATTAATTCTTTTCGAGAAGGTAATGTAGCGTCGGCTTGCACAACATAATTTTGTTATTTGTAAGCCTTATAGGTCAAGTGAAGCAGGTTAGTGTGAGTGGTGTGAACAGCCGAGAGATAGCCGATGATTTTTTCTGCTCTCTTGGGTGAGCCTAACCCCCCCGGCCCCGACCGGGCCGGTCTATTAGTGACAGACATACGTTTGATAGTGCTCTCTCGGATACCTTACGTATTGCATACATTACTTCTTAATCCATGCTTATACAAAAATTTTTCTATGATTGCAGTCTAAACCCTAATATTCTGGGCTGGTTCCTACCAGTCCCCCTAGCCAATTTTTAAAACCAAAACATAAAATATAACTTATTTTTGTACATGCTCTATATTCGTATTTACAATATTATATATAGCATGCTTGGTCATCGTCAGCAAGAAAATCTGGTCGGCTGGTTCTCTCTCTTTGGGTTAAATAGATTTTGGATAATGCCAATAATTTCTTTTGGATTAACATTAATCTCATATTTGTCGTTAAGATTTAACATTGGCGTTTTAAAATGTATTACATGCATGTCATTAGTTTTCACTGACTTGTGAATGCGTAAGACAGTTTCCTTGCCTTCATACGGGGAATACCGTTTGATGTGGAATTTTTATTGGGCGCCCGCAGTGTAAAGGGGAATAATAAAAAAGCAAACAGTATGAAATAATAATAATAATCAAACACGCGGATGACAACTTCACGTTAAACGGTAAGAGGAGGTCCATATATTCCTATCCGATTTACATATCATACTGACATTAATTATGTGATACCAGTTAAAAGGAGTTCTAGTTAACAGACAAAAATCCCTGCAGATACATTCTCACAAAGTTAAAATTGATCGGTTCAACCGGCGACCGGTCCACCTCCTCTGGGCTTAGGGTCGGGCTGTGGAGGAAAGTTGTGATATTTCTGCCTCTCTCAAAGAGACTAGCTATCATCTCTTCGGCTTCTATTGCATGTGTATTCTACTCTTTGCTTGCCAGAAACTTCGACAGTAGTGAGAGCCCGATTGTTTCTTCACTAATGTGATCCAACTCCCTGCTCGACCAAAGGCCATGTTGCTTTCAAGGAAGGATTTTGTTGGGTCGTACTTGTTTTTTTCGTATCTTTTGGGCCGATTCCGTCTTTATTGACGTCTTCTCTTGCTGGAGAATGGTGAGTTCGTGACCTGTTAATATATTCCGGCTTCTTTGGTTTTTGTTCATTAATTCATGTTAATGGGTGACGATCCATCTCAAGACGATATGCAATTTTTAAAGATTTTTCAAAAGTTGATTGAGAATTACAAATCTCCAAAAAAAAGGAAGACGGAGAACTTCATGCATTTGATTTTTCTTATTTTAGAAGAATCCCCGGTGACAATGAAATAACTTTGAAGTGTTGATGTCTTCTGGGTTAACAATTGCAAAACGATTACGGTGCCGCCGTTCGTTCGGTCGTTTTGTAGAAATGCGTTCTTCTTTACATGGTTAGATTGCGTCTTAAAGTTGAAATTTATTGCCACAATTTCACTGCAACGGAAATAGAAAAGAAAGCTTCAGATTTTTTAATTTTACGGACTCTTTTAAAAAAAATTTAACTTGATTTATCGAAGTTTTGAAAAAAAAGAAAAAAAAAAAAATACTTGAAGAATTATTTGAAACTTTTATGCGACATTTAACGTCACCACGTCGGCTGCAATGACTGTTTTTCACCTCAGAAGGTAGACAGGTTCGTCTCTTTTCCGATATGAATACACCCCTTTTTGCAAATTGTATTTTCTTTACAGATAGTTGTTTGCGTTTGATTTCGAATAAGAATCGAAATTGTATATCAGAACAAGTCAAAGGAATATTTAAGTTTGAGATGGGTAAGGAATGTCAAGATTGTTATTTCAGTTTATGTAAAATTAATTTTCGAAATTATGAAATGCGGCAAAATGAATTTTAGAATTATAATAATAACAAAACTTGAAAATAATAAAATAAAATTGGCAAATTAAAGTCTAGGCCGGGTGGGGTGGATGTGGGGTCGGATGTTGCAAAATTGTTTTAAAGAATGGGAAGCCGATTTAGTAGTACGCGTTTGGGTGTTTTTTAGGTGTTAAAATAGATTTCAAAAGGTTTTTTTTTTTTTATTTGTATATATATGAAAATTGAATTTCAGAATCGTAAATTGGTGGGTGGGTGGTGTGATTTGATGTGAATAATTTGAATTCTTCAAAATGAATTTCAGAATGAATATTTCAGTTCCGAAATATTCTGTATATTCAAGAAAGGTATTCTGAAACATAAATTGATTTCCGATAGCATAGCTTGAATATAGAAACGTCGAATTGAAATTTTCAGATAACTAGAAATTTAATGTCACCCCCGGATAAACATTACTCTTTACTATGTTTGTTTGTTTGAATCAGAGTTCATAGTCACCGGTTCCCAGAATTCATCATATTCACGTGATCATTCTGTTGCAGAGAGGGGCTAGTTAGTTCGACACTGATGTGTGTAGAATTATAGTGAGGTGTGAATGCTTGTTCATAATCTTGGAGGTCTTTCAGTTTTACCAAGTTATGAGCCATCCCATGCTCTATTCCAGTTAGCTATCCACTGTAAAACTACAAAAATGATAGTTAACTAATATCAATTCGTTGTATAACATACTACAAGGAGATTAGTAATCTTTAGATAGTGTCTTGGCTCTTATTTGATCTTCAGTCGATTTCATAGGCTGTTGCACCTCTTTTTTGTTCCGCTTATGTTCGCCCGACGTTTTCCAACTCAGTTATATATATACTTATCCTACTATCCCGACCGTATATCCCTGCAGTTTTGTTTTAATTTAGTTTATCCCAATGTTTCGGCGAGAGTCTTCCATATCCCTCGCCGCGATTAGAGAGGCACTCGGACTATTGACGACGATTAAATTTCCCCGATTCTTACTTGATGAAGCCGCTTTGCACTTTCGTCTTTGTGTCGTGGTTTGTTCGCTTTTGAATTCTTCTGTATTTTCTACATCTTCTCGACACAAAATATGACACAAATATGGGTATTTTGGGTTACCCCTTTTTAAGGAGCCTACAACGTTAGGGTAATTCATTGGTGGATGCTACTCCTACTCATGTGCAGTTATTTAACTTCGTTTTGTAGCATTTCGTTTGTTTGGATACGGGACTAACCGCGGCGAGACTCCCGACCGTCAGGATTTATATTGGTTATAACTCACTCTAGAGGAGTGCCGTCTAATTTGGTTGTATTTGAATATCTTGTCCTGTTTTGCCTTTTATTTCGGTTTTACTCTGGAACTGGGTTGCTGCCCTACTCCATGGTGCCTTTTACGATTCTATGGACAGATATAGGCCATTTATTTAACAGATATAATGTTCTTGTCTTAAGCTACAGAAGAAACATCATTCATCCTATTACGGCTCTGCATGCTCAGCCAAGCCATGTTTTGCCCCTCAGATGAGGCGTAACATACGAAAACATCACGATGGATTGCAACGAATTGGGTAACCAAGCGGACCGCACCCTCCGAGCAGAGCATGGAGGACAACATCTATAACAATAAAAGCTGGCTCTCTCTCCATACAATGTCCACCACCCGATTAATGGTATGCGCACACTATAGTACTCAATGTGATCCCTTTTTGGTAACTATAATTCGTGTCGCTCGATGACATTTCCAAGACCTATTTCAGACTTTGCTTTCGTACATGTTGTTACATTGCACTGATTAATATGTTGTATTCCTCTTTTTGTAACAGGGGTGATACAGGAATTTTACTACCTAATTCTCGCCTCTTCTGCCTTGCTGGCTCTTTTTTTTTTTATAATTTTGCGGGTTAGATCTATTCTCGTTGGTTTTCTCTTTTTTGTTCAATATTGATTTTCATTTTAACTATATAAAAGCCTTTTACCAATGATTCTAGATCCCTTCGAGGCTCTGTAAAATGTGTGTCCTGTCCTGTTCACCCTGATCTTTAATTCGCTGTATTTTCTGAATAAAATAAAGGATAATGATAATAATCGCTCACACTAAATCAGAGCCTCGTTTGCGCGGACTAATACAACTAAAGCGTTCTTCCATGGCGAAGTTTTGGTGCTGCATGCACGTATTAGCCCTTGCCCATCCGTAATGCAGTTAGTTGTCAATAGGGGTTGATGTAAGCTAGGATTCAGCCGCCAACAAAAACGGCAATTCAGTTCGCCGCACTCCCGGGCCAATTCTTCAGACAATTGCTTGGGGGAGCAGGTGGGGCGCTATTTTCTTAAGTCTGTGGTTCCATGTCAGTGATCTATGATTTTTCTTTATTGTATTATATAGTCTATGGCAAAGGTAATGAGATCAAGGTTGCTTATCAGTCTGAATTCAATTCATTTTTGTCAAAAACCATGCACGTGCCTCTCCCCTGTGGAGCGTCGTTCTGAAGATCCCACCCTGATATATGGAATTTATTATATTTCTGCTTTCTGAACCTACATGTTTCCGATTTTCTGTCTGATAATACAGTCGTTGCGATACGTTTTTCTGAAATCTTAAGTTACCCTTCCTGTATTACAAAATGATTCATTCATTCTGCTATTGATAAATTTACATTTCACTATTGTCCGATATCCAACTGATATTTTACTATAATCTCTGAAATACATTTTTATGATTCAAAAAATCATTTTGTGAATATCTGATAATTAGAAATAACGTCATCTGATTAGCCAATTCATTGATATCTTGATTATTCCTAAGTTTTGAAATTGAAATTAAAGTCATGTTTTTTGCTGATTATTGTAAACTCGTTTCCAATTCCATTTATGTTTCTGAATCGCAAATTCATGTTTCGGAAATTAGGTTTTTGTTTTGGTTTTCGAATTTCAAGTCATCTATTTCTGAAATTATCATTTGGTGCATCACACTGCTTCGGGAAACAATCGCGACTGTCCCACAAGCGGGAAATACACGGGGTTGGGGGGGGTTTGGAGGAGTCGGTAGGTTGGTTTTGTCGTTTGCGGTGAGGGGAGTTGATGGCTGTTTTGGGTCGCGGGTTATGTTGTGTTGTGGTAGAGTATTTTGGGGCGATTCGATGGGGTTAGGGTTTGTGTTGGTGTGGGTGTGTTTGGAGCGGTGTTTGTTATTTCGCTGTGTTAGGTCTGAATGTAAATTTTCATAGGGTATATGTTTTTTATGTTATTTGTTGTTTGTATAGTTTATCAATTTTTTTTTTAACGTAAACTACAACATAAAATATATACAGGGCACATTTTTTTGTTTTGTAGTGTGAAAAGTGGTTATTTTGTCTTGGTAGAAGGGAGGGAAAACATTGCGAGCATGTAACGTAAATTTTAATAATAAAGATTTGGGTTGGGTTGGTTTGTGAAGTAATTATAAGTTTATTATCTGTTATTGCTCGTATAGGTAAATGGCACAATCTTCTGACTAATAATAATATGTGACCATAGCAATCGAACAGATAGCAGCCAGTTCAACATTAAACGCCAAAATTGTGCAAAGTTTCGTCTTTTTTCCCGTGTTGAGACTGTTATTTTCAACCGGATCACACAGCAAAGAGACACAGCAGACGCGATGTCAAGTTTTCTTACAGAGAGAGAAGTTTGTGAATGGTTTTTTTCATGCGCCTGCAAAACTTTTTTTTAACAAATGATCGGATAGGCCAAACATTTATCAACACAAACTTTTTACCTCTTAAAAAATGCCTTTTGCTCTTTTTTTTTGTTGCGCCGCAATGATCTGAATTTTCTTCGAATTCTGAAGCTAGTCGTGGGCGATTCGAGAGCATTTTTGAAGGAAAAAAAGTAGGGATATTCACAGAGGAATCCGCATAGCGAACGCACGACGTATTTCTCCCCCCCCTTTTTCCTATATCTACTGCAAAGGTATTAAAAATTTCTTTTTTTGCCCACTTAAGAAGTTGCTGCATTAGTGTCATCTGTTTGAATCTCATGTTTTGCACTTTCTAGCAAAGTGATACGATTTAAACAATCAAATTCTGTGGATTATAACTAATGACATTCTCTTTTGCTATTGTTCGGTAAATAAATCGAACTTAAGGTTTATTCTTCATGACATGGCGACGGTTCACTAGTTTTTTGGTAGAGAATAATAATAAATAAAGCAGAAAAACAATCTGTGAGGGAGTTGAATGCACAGATCATGTCCAAAGGAGTATGATGTAGCATGTTACGCTGTTGTGAAATGATAACTTTGGATGATATTATGTTTCACAATGTCCGAAAACAATTGAGAATTTGATCTTCAAATTGGTGCGTACTGTGATCAAGAGAAGACTGTTTTTTGTGATTGATTCGATATGTCCAGCATTCCATCACACTCTTTGTGTCAATGATTTTTTTAAGTTTCCTTATTCAATATGAAGTGGCTTGTGACTATAACTGAAAAAAAAGTCTCCGTCTGATTTTTTTCGTTATCACAAACGATTTAGGACTGGTTTTTTACCGAAAACAAATGCCTGGTTGAACTAAATAAATACTTGCATATACATTTGATGGACGAAAAAGGTTCGCCAAGTCAGGATAGTAGAATACCAATGTTTTGTTATTTAAGTTAACTGTACACTGTCGGTTGCGAGGACGTTAAATCCTCACCATTAGCTGGTCAGATCAAAGAATGTAACTTCGACTTTTTTGTATTTTTTTTCATAAAACGTGCATACAGGGGCAATTGGTTCATTCTTTATGTGGTCGGTGTTTTGAATCCCGTTTCAGACTCCTGGATGATCGGGTTTGTATAAACGGGTTGGCCCCAAATGTAAGCCGTATTCTTTGAAGGTACTGTGGTTTTTGGTCTGGATTGGCCTTTTGTGTTGGTCTACGGATTTTATTTGGTCTGTTTTTTGGTAGTTTCTTGGTTTTTTTCTACGTTAACTGCTCCTCCTTCCTGGAGGACTTGAACGATGCTGGACACAGTCAGACTTTTTATGAAGCGGTTGTGGTACTTTTAATCCCGGGATGCCCTTCCTGCCGACGTCCAATGGACACTTTCGGGCTCGACCTCTTTGACCAGAGGGGATTAGCCTGTAGCTTGCCAAAACGCACTTAACCACTGCGCCACACGGAGACCATTTTATGGCAGGATTATATAAAAATGATATTTTAAAAGTTAATTAGTGCGAATAAGGTTGCCAAATACCTCTTTGATTTTCAATCTTAAAGTAGTCGTCATTACTGGTTTTAATTATGTTTCCATGGGCTATCGTGGAACGAACTTCTTTTGCCATTTAGATTGATTATTTTTCTTTTTTGTTTTTTTTTTTTATAATGCTTAGGGTGTTTAAGGGCTACTATTTTCAACTTAGAAATGGGAGTGGGAGTTCATTGAATACTCACAAGTACATGGCCAAGTTTCTTTTGTTTACAAGGCCAAAAAAACACTACAGATAACCTTTTTCAAAGTCTACGATAATGGTATTGATTGGTGGTCCATATTAGGGAATACATATTAGGAAAGAGCTTTATAATATAGGAAATTATACATATAGGGAAAGATGTTTCCTGGGTAAGCCTTATTTATGATCATATGATGTAGGTTATCAGTTAATGTTTTCAAATAAACTAGGGCTATATCTCATGTCGTTTCATTCAAAAATTGTGGATCATCCTAAAATGTTAGTTTGTCATGCTAAAATAAAACATAAGTATGATACAGAAGGCATTTTTCATGTTATTTCATGTCCCTAATATATTTAAATGTCCTTATATAATCTGATAAGCTATGATACAGTAACGGTTCTTAAGAAGCTAATATTTTGTGGCCCTACCCTTATTGTCAATGACATTACCCAATTCGTCTGAGGCATTGATTCCGATGATATCGTTGATTTTTTTGGACGTGATCAATAACTTTCTCCACTCTCTTTTTAACAAGACGTAAGTTGTTGTGATACGCCATTCTCGCTGTAGGTAGCAGGTGAACGACGAAACGGTTACGTTTTTGAATACTCCCATTACTATTTTCCTATGGGATTCAGATCAGGACAACGAGCTGGGCCAAGATAATGTCCTAATAGCCCTATTTGAGATTTGGCCGATAAGTTGACCTCTTACTAACTCCTGTGACCACGTCAGCATTTATGCATCCATAAATAACCAAGTCGATGGTGATATCACCAAGTTGATCTGTCATTTGGCCGAAGTGTTCATTCGTAAAACATTCACATTAGCGTTTCTGAGAATTCATCGGTTCCTTGCTGGTATGTTGAAGTTCAGCAGTGGCCATTGGTCCAAAATGGCCAGCCCAAATCAGTAGAGTTCGCATGGCAACCTTGTTACCCGGGGGACTGATGGTTTAAATGGGCCTTCGGAATTTCCTGATCAGATTGTTGGGTGGTTTTTTGTTTTTTGTGGTGTTTGGTTTTTTTTGTTGTTGTGGTTTTTATCTTCTGTTGATGGTGGTAGAACTGGTCTCTCAATCGACCAGGGGGCCTCCCTAGTTTGGCTGTTGGACCACTTATTTGCGTCTATAGTCCTTGTTGACGCTGCTACGCGACGCCCGCTTTGGGTCTGTGTTCTGTGATCACTATCCTTCAGGTCCCGGGGATTGGGGGCTGGGTGCGGAGCTGATGCCTCATCAGGACCAAGACAACCCGATCCCATTGTTTGTTTCATTCATTAGCGTGTTTCTGCTGTTTGTTTCGTTGGTTTTATTCTTGTTTCGCCAGTGTTAGAACAATGACATTCCATTTCCTAATTCTGAGACGTCCTTTTTGTATGCTGATCTGATAATTCGTATCTGTGGATAGATGGGCCTCTAACAGCTTTATAACTCTTGAAAAAATACAATTCGACTACTAATAAGTCTTCTACGAGAAATTAGTGGATCTAGAAATATAGACGAGTCTAGTGGCAGCCATTCTTCATGGTAACGAGAGACTTGGATCAACTTTTAAACAAATCTCAATAAATTTAGGCGGTCCTCTACGTATTGGATGTTTTGCGTTATGGACGGTGCCAGAGCTTTTGGCACCGCCATTCTCCCTCCTCCTGTCCACCTCTTCTTACGGGGGGGGACCAGAGTTCGTTTCACTCAAAGAATTGGATTTGGCTCATCAATTTATGCCATCGATGCCACATTTGTGTGTGTTTAAGGGACATTTATGTTTTAGATAGATCGCTTGCTTGGTAGCTCGCAAAGATAACCCTAGTTCTATCAAGGGGCTGAACACTTTGCCTTTTTTGTGAATGCGATATTCGTTATTGTTTCATTTGATTGTGTTCGTATTGTTTCAACGAAGAAGAGATAGATTTCTAGCTGAAAGCAATCAGGAGTGCTGCCAACACCACCGCAACGAAAGTTCAGGGATAAGTCTTATTTGGAACATGAGAGTTGCCCAGTTTTAATCACATGTTAGCAGTTACTTTATTGTTGATGAATAATGATGCTTATACTGGCTCTGATTGACCGATTTTCTTTATTTTTGTTTTTTCTTCTGTTTTGGTTGCGTTCGATAGCTTTTGGCTTTGCTAGAACAAACATATTACATAAACAAAGGGAAAACAAATGGTAATTTTATAAGATTGTTGAGGTATGATTTTGTGTAACATTGGCTATTATATGGAAGATCCAATATTATCTACTACTTTTTTATCTATAACAGGAAAAACAAACTCAATTATTCATGCTTTGAAAATTTCCAACAATGTAATATTAGTCAGCACACAACTGACATATCTATCCCAAATTTCAGAGAAATTTCGTTGAAGTTTGGCGGTAGAGTGTGTGGGTGGGGTTTTAGACGAAAAAAAGTTGAAGTTAAGGCGATGTTTAATGGGTGATCCATTTTTTATGAAAACAATCTCGTAGCTGAATTCTGCTCCATTTTCGATAATTTCCCTGTCCTAATTAATAGGGGGTCCGGCGAGAAGAAAACCATGGTAAGAAGAAGATGTCCGGAGTGTTGCCAAGCTCACACCCCCCCACATGCCCACTCACTCCCAACACCCCTCCCCTACACCCCTCATCCATCTGCTTTTTGCATAAATATATTTCTTACTTTGTATCTCCTGCAATCACTTGATCGAGTGGTGGTGGGGTTCTTGTTTTGAGTGCCGGGTTAGCACGGATATCATCGTGAAATGAAACACTGGCTCTATTGCAAGTCCGAGACCTACTTACTACTGGGGTGTTTTTCGTTTGTGTTGGTTGTTTTTCATTTTGATTTCATAAATTAGAGCACAAGATTCTTATCATTTTAGTTGCAAATCATCCATCTATAAAATAATTATTATTAATCCATAGTTCTAGCCGTCCTACAGTCAAGGAAGTGTTGAAATTCCATCTGTTTAAGCCATGGATGTTCACATTATTTCCAAATTTGATGCATTCAATAATGCAATGATCAAACATTCATTTCATCATTCAACAGATATGCTGTTTTCATGATTTTGAGGCAAATGTTTTCATACTTGGTAACAATTTGCTGTTCCTCCATGCAACTGGCTTGGGTAATTTGTATTAAAAGCCAATGAAAGCGTCATGACGGCAAATTTTGCTGTTGAACTTATTGTTCTGCTTGCAATGTGCTGTTTTTTTTAATTAGTGACTCAAAGCAACAAATGTTTTAATGAAATAGACAATTCCTATTTTTACCACTGAAAAACATTCCGACAAGTACTAATGGCATCCATACCTCTGATATGTAAGATGCTTGTCGGTCATTCTTGCTCATGTCTTCAGTTTCCCACTAATTATCTCCTCGTCGGCAGATCAGCCGAAAACTCAATGATTGTCCATGACAGAGCTTGAAACGGGTCACTCTCAGTGTTCATCCGGGTGACCCGCCGACCCTATGACCCGTGACCCGTTTTCTAAGAAAACCGAGAGTGCGAGTGTCTTACACCGTTACATTACAAGCCTTCAAGTAGTGCATATTTTGGCCGATAAATGTGCGAGTAATACTGATAGATAAGCTTCCAACGTTCCAAGCTGTAGCATGCCTCTAATTCACTGAAAGCTGTAACCATAAACGTTTTTGCCCGGTGCCGAAGATGTTGGCACAATTAGCCTAGGAAGCCTAAACGCTGATCACAGTATAGGCCTGTCTAGTACGTTAGTAGTCATAGATATAGACCCTAAAGGCTGCGCCTAGAATTTAGTCTTAGTAGGCCTGTCTAGTACGTTAGTAGTCATAGATATAGAACCCTAAAGGCTGGGCCTAGAATTCAGTCTTAGTAGGCCTAGTACGTTAGTAGTCATAGTATGCCTATCTAGTACGTTAGTATTCTTATAAGCTATAATCCTAGCATCGTTAAGGTCTGCCTAGAGGCTATAGAGTCTAAGAAAGTATGAGTCTTCATTTATATAAGATATCATATAAGATTGTACATTGCTACCCTTGCTCTCTGTGTGGTTTTCAACAAGAGTGCAATGCGGATATGTCACAGGTATTAAAGGATTGTGTTTTATTAAGCTGCAGTTATTTATTGTAAAAGTAAAATTCTCCGCCGATTTGTATTCTTGATAACGTTAACATTTCAAACATATTTTCACAATCATTCCATTGGTATATCCAAGTTCTTCCAATTTTTCAACCGTTGAGTATCAACCTCTCTCAACTTTCATGAGGTAAAGTAAACAATTCGAATAGATAGAATGATAAAACTAGCTATAGCTGTTATCTCTGAGATCTCCTGAAGAAGAGTACAACCACAAAACCTTGCATGAATGATATCAGGATCGATATCACAATGTAAGTTGAGGTCTTGAATGATAAATGTGTCTAGCAGCATTGGCAGTGATGATTACTATCGAAAACGAAGTGTCACACACTTGTTCATTTTGAGCTACTCATGCATATCATTTTCAACGTTGTCCGGGTTGCCTTGGAAATGATCAAGCCGTTTCAATGTCAGACTCACCGGCCCGATTTCCGTTTCAATAGCAGTATTTTTCTTTATCGCAGTTTATACAACACACAGTCCATTCAACAGACAATCTATCAGGCAAATCATGTTTTGACTGGTGCTACATATTAGTATTAGCAAATTTCCTGCGGAGACAACTTCTGTCTCATCGCAAGGACTACTTAGCAGCATTACGTTCACTGCATATTGTACTATATTATATGAATAGCATATATTTAGTATAAGAAGAATGCAAAATTTTCAGTTATATGTAAATGCAGTGCATAAAATAAGTAGGCTTCTATTTCTAGACGAATAGTCACTGCAATAGCAGCTGTGTATTCTTGGCATCAATTCAGTTTTGAAAACGTTTTTCACAATTTTTAGGAGGATGCATACTTCACTATATGCGAAATGTTGGTAGCAAGACATCAGAGTTATTCTTAAGTAGATATAAAAGGGAGCGAGGGAGGGGGAGACAGAGAGGGAGAGAGAGGGAGGAAGGTAGAGAGAGGGAGAGAAGGAGAGAGGGAGGAAGAGAGAGGGAGAGAGGGAGGGAGAGAGAGGGAAAGGGAGAGGAGGGAGGGAGGAGAAGGGAGAGAGAGGGAGGGGGAAGGAGAGAGAGGGAAGGAGGGAGGGAGTATTTGAAGAGTGCGACCAGAGGGAGAGACAGGGAGGGAGGGAGGGAGGGAGGAAGGGAGAGAGGGAGAGGGAGAGAGGGAGAGAGGTAGAGAGGGAGGGAGGAAGGGAGAGAGGGAGGAAGGGAGAGAGAGAGGGAGGGAGGGAGGGAGGGAGGGAAGAAGGGAGGAAGGGAGAGAGGGAGAGAGGGAGGAAGGGAGAGAGGGAGGGTGGGAGAGAGAGTGCGAGGGAGGGAGGGGGAGGGAGGGAGGGAGAGAGAGCGAGGAAGGGAGAGAAGGGAGAGGGAGGGAGGCTGGTGAGGTGTTATGTAAGGGAGAGATAGTATGGGAGGGAGAGAGAGAGGGAAGAGGAAAAAGGAGAGAGGAGAGGAGGGAAGAAGGGAGGAAGGGAGAGGGAGGAAGGGAGAGAGAGAGAGAGGAGAGAGAGGGAGGGAGGAAAGTCGCGCGCCGGGAGAGAGGGAGGGAGGAGAGAGGGGAGAGGGAGACGGGGAGGCAGGAGGGAAGAAGGGAGGGAGAGAGAGGGAGGGAGGAAGGGAGAGAGGGAGAGAGAGGGAGGGAGGAAGGGAGAGAGAGGGAGAGGGAGAGGGAGGAAGGGAGAGAGAGAGGGAGGGAGGAAGGGAGAGAGAGAGGGAGGGAGGGAGGAAGGGAGAGAGGGAGAGAGGGAGAGAGAGGGAGGGAGGAAGGGAGAGAGGGAGAGAGGGAGAGAGGGAGAGAGAGGGAGGGAGGAAGGGAGAGAGAGCTGAAGAGAGAAAGAGGGAGTCAGGGATGCCCCGCCTTGTCACTCGCACTGGTTTTGCTCAAAATGAGGCTGTGTAGGTGGAGCTTTCGAGTTTAATCTTCGCCAGCACCTATGAGAGGGAGGGAGGAGAGGGAGAGAGAGAGAGAGAGCAGAGAGAGTGAGAGAGGGAGGAGAGGGGGAGAGAGCGGATGTGACTAGAGACTATGGTTAGCGATATTGACATAGACCTTCGATTTTCTTACTTGCTCAGACCTGTATATGACCATATACTGCGCCCTGATAGTTTCTTGCAGACGTTTGAGTTTTGAGGTGATAGACTTCATTGCAGCATGAAATTCTCATAGTTTCTTCAAAATCATGCAGCTAAGACCTAAGTGGCTAATGCTGATGATTATACTCTCTCTCGAAGGCCTATGGGTCACAGTAGTTCATCAGTTTTGTAACTTATTCATTGCACATAACCTTCTGGAGAACTCCACCGCTATTCGCGGTGATTCCCGTGATTAGAAACATGACTACTATACAAGTCAAGCAATGCAATGAACTGAGGTGACTGATCATTCTGATCTTCAGATCGAATGTGTAAAGCAATCTCACTATACATTTCCAATTAAAGCAAGCTAGAACATATATTTGTTGTTTTTCTAGTGATAAGGATTCGGTTTGTACTTAATATCAACCGAAAGATTACCATTGCCTTAATATTGAAGCGTGCGAAAAATACATTAAAAAATAATGAAATAGAACCTTTAAAACTAAAGGGAATACAAATATGATGATCCGCGCGGAACCAGTCGACAAAACAAACTCTAACAAAATCAATCACATCCATGATACCCTATCATGTCCCGTTGACAAAACAATTATTACCTATTAGATTACAGCCTACACTTTTCTGGTATGGGGGATATTAAGGTCTTGCCAGAGTGTCTCCGATCTTAATCTCTTGCTAATCGCACTCGACACGGTTCTGAACACAGTCAACCCACCCACAGAATGTCG
>CAJQUW010014804.1:0-125614 GCA_907163375.1 Prostheceraeus crozeri
ATAGAATAGAATAAATAGAATAAATGTTATATTGATAATGGAAATCATGCATTACAATTTTACAATGATCGGGTATAAGCAATGGTCAAAACATAAAGTCAATCAAGAAAAAACGATGTATCAACAAAGAAAATTGAACTTCTACAAGAATGCATCAGTTTACTAAGTCATGCTGTTGTATAACGCTGTACAAAATGGGAAAAAAGAAGCTCGGCGAGTTTCGGTTCGGCAGTATGGCACAAGTAGCTTGCGAGACAAACGTGGCTGAGTCAAATGGGAAGGTGCTAAGTGGTGAAGCTGATTGTCACTATAGTCAATAATTCCTTTGAATGCTTTTAAGGCCAGATGCTCACGTCGAATTGCTAGAGGTGTGAATCTATCACAATCACATTCGATGCCACAAATTATACGGTGGCATCGTCGACGAACTTTTTCAAGTCTCTCCGAATTTTTCTTGTTAATTCCAATTAACAGCGGAGCATTGTATTCGAGCGTTGATAATATTACAGCATTATAAATAAGCATCAGTTCTGGTTTGGACAAATTGTATTTCAAACGCTTCAGTATGAATAACCGACGACTGGCTCGCTTGCATAGGTTATCCACAAAAGAGTCCCATGTCAAATTGGAGTTGAATAGCACACCAAGAATTCGGAGCTGATCCTTGAAAAAGGGGTTTGACGGAGAGAATACCTGTCTGTTGCGCACAAGCATGCACTGAGTCTTTTCACGGTTTAAAGTGAGGCCATGTGAGGAACACCAAAGGTCGATATTGTACATCTCAGTCTCCACTAGCAAGTCAACATTGTCACTATTACAAATTGGCAACGCTAAAAGCACATCATCGGCATATTTACACATTACAGCTGATTTGTGTCTCGGCTTCAAAGAACTCATATGGACACAGAATAAAAATGGCGAAAGTTTCCCACCTTGAGGTATACCTGATGTGACCTTAACAATGGAACTCTGTTTGTCTCTCACTTTGACAATCTACGATCCTGCAAAAAATTACAGCACCACAATAAAAAGTGCTTAGGGAACGCAACATTAATAAGAGATTCTACTAAACTTCTATGAGTGACACGATCGAAGGCTTTAGCCATATCAAAAGACATGAGTAAAACTCCACTATTTTGTAAGTTGTCAAGGGATGATGTTATAAAGTCATGTACTCTGATATTCGCATGCAATGTAGAGTGGTTTGGTCGGAATCCATATTGGTCTGGTCCATATGCATCAATGAAAGATGGCTTCATAGAGTCGATAACATACTGCTCTAGGACCTTTGTGAACACAGGTAACACGGATATTGGTCGAAAGTCGCTTACATCAGGATTCTTCTTTTTTGGGATCGGAGTGACAGATGCCATTTTCCAAATTCCTGGGACAGTCTTTGTTTCGAGGGAGAGAGCAATGAGATGAGAAATCGGTCCTGCTAGGATGTCACTCGCCACTTTAGCAAGAAATGGAGGGAATTCGTCAAAACCGGCCGCTTTTTTGACGTTCAGCTTCTCAAGATAATTCCTGGTCTTTTCTTGAGAAACAGTGATGTTCCATTCACCATTGTCGTCCATATTCTCAATTAGCTGGTAAATTTCAGACCAGTCCGATGATGGACAAAAATTAGACAGCAACGCAGTGTTTATGTCCTCAATGCTTTCATCACTGAAACTGTAGGAATCTGATTGTTTAGAAGTATCAGAAACAACTTTCCATATTCCATTTGGTTTTCGCTTGAGTTTTGATATCCAATTCATCTTTGCTTGTTTGATCTCTTTGCGAATTTTGGTCTTATACATGTTATACAACTCGTAGTTTCTGTTACGGAACGCTGCATACCTTTGATTAATGAGTACCTTGAGCTTGGGTAAAAACCATGATTTTTCTTTCCCGGTCATCTCCACAACTTGATAAGGAATACTCTCTAAGGCACTATAAACAATCACATAGAAAAAATGACATTTTTCATCTATTGAAGCGTTTTGGCGGTAAAATGAGTGCCATGGGAAAGAAGCCAATCTATTTAGAAAAGCAGCTACATATCTTTCACGGAAATCATAAACTCTTGCAGAATACGAACAATTCTTATGAGCATTTTGACATTTAAAAAGAGTCTTACACGGTTTCAAGATTACAGTGTTGTGGTCAGAACTATCAATTGGTGGACCGATGTTCAGTGGGGTTTCATCACAATCACCCGATTCACAAGATGAACAATAGTAAAATGAAAAAGCAGTCTTAGAAAGGAAAATCTTATCCAAGATAGACGTTTTTCTAGTTTCGCTATTTACCACTTGTACAAGTTGGAGTGACTGATTGAGATAAACTGTAGGCAATTGATTTACATCTCCAGCTATCACTAAATGAGTTGTATTGAAAGTATCACAGAAAGTGACTAATACATCGCTTACCTCTGTATATTGACAACTTTTCAAATTGGGAGGGACATAGATAACAATCATGATAATGTCATTAGTCTTAAAATAGACACAAAGACACTCAAGAAATGATAGTTGCCGCGGAAACGCTATAATTTCAAATTGTAAATTGCACCGTACATATGCACAGACGCCTCCACCTCGCCGCCCATCAGTTCTATCTTGACGGATAAGAGTGTAGCCAGAAATGCTCACTTCTTCATCAGCCACAGTCTGAGCGAGCCAAGTCTCACAAAGTGCGATAACATCAGGGTTTTCACATGCAGCAATGACACGAACCTCATCAAATTTAGGTCTCAATGATCGAATATTCGTCAGTAAAATATTCGGGATTTCCATTTTCCTAAAAGCGCTCATTGAAAATTTTTGGCAAAAGATCTTGGGACAATTTTATTCCTGTATAGAATCACATCTTCTCCGCTTTCTTTCCTATCTTTGAGTTCTTTGCGCATTTTGATAGGACTTCGACTCCAACTCCGGGTGGCAAGTATATATAGCCTAGTTTTTTGAAAAACTAACTGGCAACCTACATCATAGATCATTATAGGCTTACCTGAATCTATCTTTGGTGATCATTGCTGCATCAATTATCAATCATTTTCGATGAAAGTTTATCAAATGTTGCTTTAAGTTGGATGCATACGACTCGGCTCCTCCCATCTTGTTGATGTGTGCTTCACACGGTTTTTCTCCAGTCTCTACCAGGCAGAAAAATCCTCAATCCTTCTCCAAAAAATATGAGCACACTTTCGATCTTAATATGCGCTTTGGAGGAGAAATCACACACGATTACCGTGAGGGTAAAAGGTAATGTTCTCAAACAAACTGGCATTTCATTTTTGTCTCTATGATGTGACCTTTGGTGTGTTGTGTATGTGTGATCGAGGCTAGGAAGGCTTGCCTTATCTCTATTAAATCACCTAGTGAAAAGACAATCCTTTTCACTATCACGGTTCAAATTCCCTCAACCATTACAAGCTTTGCATGCACTGCTGTCTCTGTACTTTTGTTTGACGGAGAAAGTTGACATCAAGACAGTGACAGCTATGCACGAGGATAAATAATTTGCTTGTATTATAATTCGGGACTAGTTGTGGGCCGGAGTCCTATCATTTGGATAGGACTCCGACTCCGCATCCCTGCATGGAAGACATGAGTAGACCAAAGAGAAAAGCTGAAAAATCACCAAAAACCGAACAAGAATCATCAGCAATTCAATTTGTTTGACCAGCAAGTGAGGTTCCAGCGTATTCAAAGTCACATCATTTTGATTGAGGTCACTGATTTACATCAATCTATTCTTTTTCTTCAATATTTATTCTTCGCCATGTTGCCGTGGTGATTTTGTTCGCAATCGAGTTACAGCGCACAAAAACGAATACCAACATCTGCTCAAATATTTCTAAATAATCAATTTGATAGCGTTGCAGACCAATTTGTAGCATAATTACATGTAAAAAGTTTGTAAATCACTTATTCGTTCACTTCAAGAATTACCTTCCCGTATAAGACAGTTGACTACTTGCTTTAGATTCAAACTTCCCTCAATAGGTTGTAGGGCATCTATTTACATGTAGGTCTCCAACAATCATGAGTCAAAGATAACAATGAATCGCAAACATAGATAATAAAATCATTCACTTGGTGATAAATGGAGTTATTCAAATTCGGAGGAATGCATATGACCAGTAAAGCAATAGTTATTGAATTAAACTTTATACAAAGATATTCAATAAAATCCATAGTAATTAAAAGTTCAACAGTCTGAGGAATGTTGTTTCGTACATAAGCATTAACGCCACCGCCTCTTCTGCCATCATGTCTGTCTTGTCTATGAAGACTGTGTCCTGGAATTATTAGTTCGTCATCAGAAATATTTTCATGTAACCATGTTTCACAGAGGGCAATGACATCGGGTCTGCTGGCGGAAGAAATTACACACAATTCGTCGTTCTTCGGACGTAGGGATTGAATATTGAATAAAAGGATATAGGCGGATGCGCAATATGAAAAGCAATTTATTGAAGATTCTCGATATCGTCTTTCCTTGTGATTTTGTTTTTGTAGATGACGACGTCTTACGCATTCCCTCTTTTGGTTTTCAATTCGTCACGAAGAGCTGTTTGTTCCTCCATGTGTTTACAGGTCATTATTTACAAATATGTGACGTTATTAGTTCGAACTTTTGAGGGAATTTCTCAAAATCGACATTTTCATTTCAGAGTCAGACACAGTCACCCGCACAAGTCTTCATCTTTTGGAACTAGGCTTCCTGATTCTTGCTACAGAAAGCACAACTGCAGACTGGTTGCCTAGCTCGCGGAAAATATCTTGGATCTTTTCCGTTATACCCCCTCCACTAATGCATTTCCTTGAAATCAAAATATTAAGCCCCCTCCACTCAAAAAACACGAAACTTTAATCCAAATTATCTTTTATATACCTTACCTCTATGAAGGAGGACAGAAGATGTCTCCCAAAATATGCTGAAAACAGTTTGACGCTCTCAGGCGATGAGATCTTTGATGCAAGTTGAAGCAAGTTAGTTACCATATCCTACTACACTGACTGATACAATGTTAGCCTTATGTTAAGATCGTGCGAAGACGTCATTATATGAGTCATGAGTCATTTTTCATTGCAGTGACATTCGGAAGAAGGATAGGCAGTATTTACGCATTTATATTTTCTATTGGACTGAATTGTTGATAAAGTTTGAGAGGAATGACAGTGGAGGGGCTTAATATTTGGAGGGGGTATAACTGAAAAGATCCAATATCTTTAGCTTTCATTTCATCGTTTTGTTTCTTCTCGTCGACAGATCCATCACTTTGGCTCACTTCTAATCCGGATATATCGTCAATTTATCCGTTGCTCTAACTCATTTTCAATGTCATCAGAGTCAAAGCTGATAAACTTGGTGGGTTTGGATTTTTCCTTCAACTCATTGATTTGGGTTTGAAGAGTATCGCACGGGGAGCGTACATTATTGAGACTCTTCAGGGTTTGGGAGAACATTTCTTCAATTCATTTGAAATGACTACTCAATTTGTTGTCCATAATATCAGCGATGACATCCTTAGTCAACAGGAAACACCACGGCTTTTCACAGTGTAGCTGAAGCAAATGCAAGTGTTTCATCATTGTAGACAATCGTTGGATTTTTAAGGAGATTGCGGACTTCCTTAATATTGTGTTCCGCAGCCGAAAACGCAGCTGTCGGGCGAAAGGCTTTTGTCGAAAAACATACACATGTTTTCTCGTCTCATTTGATGTATATTATCAAAGCACATTATTGATTCTTAATTATTATTCCCTTAAAAATGTATGGTCATTTTATAGGTCTCTCATTTTCAATAAAATACCTAGATGAAGTATTAAAAATACTTCTGAAGAAGTTCTTTTGATGTAAAAATAATTTCAGTTCAATGTGGAATTCACTTGATTGATGAATATTAGAGTCCGGACAGCTAAAGGGTTGAATCATCTCGTCCTACCGACAGCACCTGTTTCTGCAGGGAACGAGGCTGAAAATTGGACTTTCAGAGAATGTAGTACACTCTATCCATGGCTGCTACAAGTGCGTCTGTCAAGTTCTACCCAGCAGACACGATCAAAAAAGGTACACATGCATATCCAACAGCGTGCAGATTGAAGCATTTGAAAACCCTCTCACTGACTAAAATACCTCATTTTAATCACTGATGCCTCACTCTGGAAGAATGAAATATTTGTTCTCGCCTCTGATAAACGTCAAATGCGGTTAAGGGACTAAATCATTGACTTCTATTAGTCCATATAAATAGAGAAAATTTTCATGGCTCCCTCTACGACTAATGCTTCATAAAAAGTTTTAAACTGGAAGCACCAAGTCACATCAGTCATAATTTTTGGCATGGCAGGCTAAGCGTGCTTATGCCTCCAGTGATGTACGAAAATGCATTAAAAGACTTAAAAGTTTCAGCCAAAACAATTAAGATGTTGTGTTCTACAACAAAATGACGATTTGATACATGTAAATGTGTTTAGCTTCTTAAACAATATGAACTGCATGCCCTGAGATGGCTCTACATGCCGTACTTCTCACTTAATCACGTACCGAAAACTTCATCGTGCTACCATTGGATATACATTTGCTTCCTGTGATCTAGTCTGACAAGAAGAGGCACCAGGTAGACCTCGACAGATGTGCAGTTTCGAAGAAGTCATCGCGTGTACATCATTCTGTGAAGGTCTCAATTGTTCGGTTTCGTGTTGGGGCCCGACATAAGAGGCTAGCTATGTTGAAAGGTCTTCAGTCGGAGCCGTGTTAGAGAGTTGTAACCATAGCCGTGATAGCTGGACCACAGCTCCGAAATCCTGCATAGTAACATATGGAGTGGTCGTTTCTGGGGCGTTGCAATTATTGATAACCTCTCTCACTTTCAGGACTGAAATCAAGTCTTTCGACACTGCGACATATGGGCCCAACTAATGCGTTTTAGAAAATCTAATTGCCATTATTGAGTAATTGCCATATACAGTGTGCGAAAAAAGTATGGAATAATTTATTTTTCCTTGACATTTTTCAAGCTACATACAATTCCTTGCCTCTGACATTGATACAGTTGTATACATTGTACTCTACTGTCTTATTTATTGTTCGACTGTTCTCTAGGCTCACCAAACAAGGTACTTGGGCACTATTTGCCAACTTTCATGCTTAGTTATAATGAATTTCGATATTCAAATATTATCTCCCTATTTACCAGAATTTGCATGAAAAGTAAAAACTATCAAGTTGCATTTCAATTGTAATAAAAACAAATATTTCAACAAAAAATAAAAACAAAACATCATATTTCAAGTTTGCATCTCAAATATTAGATCAATAACTCTCCATGCTTGCAAAAATATTTCAGAAATATGAAGAATCTCACTGGAAAACAACATCATAATCAGTACTTGGTAGAGTAGCCGTGGTTCTTTAACACAGCTTTCATTCTTCTGGGCATCGAAGCCACCAGCCGTAACACTCCTCCAATGTGACATTCATGCACCAAATTCGTTGGATCTCCGTCTTGAGTTCACCGACATTGCGATAAGTCCTTAAATAAAACTTTCTCTTCAACATTTGCCAAAGATTTTCTATTGGGTCTATGTCAGGACTGTTGCCTGGCCGGTCCAACGACTGCACGTTATGCTGTGAAAACCAAGATTTCGCCTTTTTCGACACATGGCATGGCGCCGAGTCTTGTTGAAAAATTGTAGTTTGGTGGATGGTCATAAACTGGAACAACTTGTCATCCAGGACTGCCAGGTACTTGTTCGTGTTCATCCGTTCACCTTAGTTCAGGAATGTTATGGCACCGCGCCCTTGATAGCTGAAGCGTCCCCAGACCATCACAGAATCCGGATGCTTCAATGGCTTGGTTGTGTATCGAGGAGATAGTGGTGATGATCCCATCGGTCGTCGAACATGCTGTCGGACATTGCGATGCACTTGGAAAGTTGATTCATCGCTAAGCATCACCTTCTTCCACTGCTCAACTGTCCATGTTTCGTGAGCTTTACAGAACGCGAGTCGTTTCCGCCTAGCAGCTTGCGTAATGACAGGCTTTTTGACAGGACGCCTTGATGGTAATTTGAATTTATTCTTCAACCTCATTTGAATTGTTCTTGTTGCAACATTGTCCAAATGTGGAGTCAAGTCTTGCTTTATTTCCAACGATGTTATGAACGGCTCTTTTATAACAGCCCGTCTGATGGCGATGTCAACTCGATCTGTGGTTTTCCTTGGGCGACCAGTACGATGTCTTGATGCTGTTGATCCTGTTTCACGTTGTCTCTTTAACACCTTGCTTACACTGCCTTGAGTCACACCCGTTCTTTTTGCAATCTCGGTCTGGGAAAACCTTGTATGTTTGTGTAATGTAACGATCTGCGCCTTGATCCCTTCACTAAGCTCTCTCGTCTTCACCATCTCGTCTACAATGGATCCCAGCAGAATGAATCACATGAAGGAAGTTGACCTCGGAATCTTCACTCTACATTGTAATCCAATCAAAAGCTCGTCACTAAGCCGCACTCCTCATCAGCAACAGATATGCAGCCTTATTGGCCACTTGTACGTAGCATTGTACGCTGGCAGTGACGAATGCCAATAGTAGGCAAATGTCTGATAGTCGATGTCATCCTGCTTTGATCTTCCGATCGAGAATGAGTAGCAAACATAGAAACTATTTATTAAATGAGCTGACGACTCGAAATGTTGATATTGAGACTCAGAATACAAAGTTGAAGCATGAACATAACAATAACAATGTAATAGAGTCAGCTTGCTGCCCAGCTAGTCTCATCAGAATGACTTCGCTAGAAAAACAGCGAGTGAAATAAAATTATTCCATACTTTTTTCGTACACTGTAGGTAGGCCTACTGTAACCAACCAACGAACATACTAAAGAAATTAAATTGAATTTTATATGATTAATCGCGAATCGGTCAGAAGTTCGGATTATCGAAAGTTGGTACTTGTCTTTTTCGAATTTGAATGAGTCAATCGGTCGATTTTTTGACCTGGACAATTCCTCGAATCGTGTCCACATCTGCGGTTTAGGTCTATACTTATCACGCTACGCTGACCATGACAGAAAGTTCTTTATGCCCATCACGCTAAATTCAATTTTGACAGACATTTCGATAACACCAGCCGTTGTCGACCCTGCGCCATTGTCTGCTGGACCTACGCTACATTGAGGATAAAGCTTCCAGCAGCGTACAAAATGAGTACAAATTTGAGTATTCAAAAATATTCTATTCTTCATGCATTCCACTTCTAGCAATTTAGCACTTATTCTCCTATAAAGATAACACCTCTTTAGCATACTTAATGGCCACTGCCAATATTGAAAATAAGTAGCTGTCAAATCAATTTTTGCTGATAATCGCTTTTACAGACTGACATAAGTTACACGTCATTCATATAGGTCGAATTCCACTAATGAACATACAGAAGATCTTATCTAAGTTCAGCTCAGTTTGAGCCTTGCACTCATCACAACAATGAAAACGAATAAAATAAGTCGATTCAAGTATGTATTTGTAATGAAAATGCAGCATATGTTTCATAAAAGTTACAAGTAATGCTGACTACGTTAAATGACATGATCAGTACCAATAAACCAGACCAATCGGCTACCGTTTGATTCATTATTGACGTTCGTTCAAGTGTTCGTTCTGATAAGACAATATAAAGATGCAATTATGTGTATGAATAACCGCTAGCCGAAAGGTCATCTGAGGCAACTTCATTGTTGAAGTACTGTATCTTCAGGGAGACATTTAAGGGGCAAAGAAATAAAAGGCGGTCAAAATCTGAGGGTAACAAACGCTCTCCACATCATACCCAGCTGTCACCAGAAGTCAACAACACAAAAACAGTTTACGAACTGAGCAGCTATCCGAGCTTTCTGTGGACAATTAATTGATATTTATACGTTTGAGTATTCACAAGAACACAGATTTCGTTTATCTCTGAAGACGTTCATGGTTCTACCTATGGTACTTTGATTTCTAAATTTCTTATCAATTTTTATGTATAAAACTGAGATTTGACAACAAAAATCCCAAAATCGCTCGTGTAGTTGCTCAATCTCACCTCACTCACTCAACAAACAACTCTACAAACTTCTTTTGGATCTGAACAAGTTGGAAGCGACCATCAGTTGTGTTGGATAAGCTGGTCAACCTCCGGAAATTGAGCAATAGTCCAGGAGTATAAATTACAATATGCAGAAATTGCTTGGCTTATCACGACGTCCTTTTTTGAAGAAATATAGAAAGCAAAATGAGATAAAAACAGAAAGGTATTTCAGAGATCATCTAAACGTCGATACCACATAAATAGTAGAGAATTGTTGATGAGACTAGCAGACGGGCTGTGTCGGTACTCAATGCATCTGAGCTGGCCAAGGTTGTGCACAGGCGGACTTAAATAGGGGCGTAAAAATGGTAGAGGAAGAATGTGGAAGAATAGAATCGGTGGATGGATAATGGAAGAGAGAAGAATTTCCTAATTTGTTTACAAAAAATGTGAAGAAAATAAAAACTCTGTTTCAAATTGATGTCCAATCATAATTGGCTTATCAACTGATTAGCCAAAACGAGAGATCAAACTGGCCCATTTCTAAGGAGCGTATGCAAACACAATACAAATTCCAGCAATAAATACTGGAAGCCATAAAAAACATCGATCATGTGAGTAACTCCAATTTCCTCGATTCTTGTCTACGTCATGTATTTGCAATCAAGAGAAAGATATCAATAAAAACACGAAATTCAATGGTTGCTGTTTTAATACTTGGGTCACCGTCCATGTAATTCACATGGACGCCTAATGACTTAGAAGCACCAACCGGAGTTGTTGGCAGTTGGGCACACGTGACACAAAGCAACCGATGCCGATAGAAGCAATCCAAAGGCGAAAACACACGCACACTCGAGGCATCGGCCAAGAAAGAACTAATAGATATATAAAGAGACATCGGCACACACAAGCCACGTCAAATCCTGAATTTTATGATCGAAAGCCACACAAGTCTACAGGGAATTAATTCTATAAAGAATAGTAGATAATAAATTTCTCAAAGAATGACATCGATATCGATTTTGTCATAATCTTTGATAAAGCGCGAAATAAATCGAATACAAAGAAAGCCATTGAACGCTACGGAGACTATTGAAGCCACCACAAATCATATAAGTTTGAAATCACTGTCCAATCATTCTATCAACCACAAGGCAGTCATACAAAGAATTTTCACACACGACTAAAAGAATTAAAATCAACCGAACACCTCAAAAATAATGAAGCTGGAAAAAACGCAACGGCACAGCAATCAAGCCAACACTTAGAAACACCTTTCCTCAAACACAGGCACACTGGGATGTACACAATATGTGGGGAATCTTTGCCAAATACGAAAAATTACTTGTAAATATTGTCAAGTATGCAATATGATTAGGAGAGTAGAATATAGATAGCAGTTGTGCCCATGGTAAGTTATCGTTGTTAACACAAATTACTGTATTGAATTGCTTGCATACAATGGACGGGCAAAACCGAGCAACAATTCTCGGTTAACACCGTTCATATTTCAAAAGTCAATTTGTACAGGTTAACGCGAGTTTGTTGGCCATCCGTTGATTTCATGAAATTAAAATGAGCACGACTCACGCCCATACAAAAGGAGCAAAACTCCAACTTGATTCTACAACATCAAAAATTAGCAACAACGTAGGCATAGATCGTACCAAAAAGTAGGACTAGAATTTCGTCTCGTTTCTCACAAAAAGTAGTTTACACAATGTTTTACTAAAGTACAATTCGTCAATACAAGCTGGATGTCGGTGGGATCGCCTGAAAGGCGGAACTATCCATAAGATCAAAGCTACATGGTAATGGTCACTACCTGGACATAAATAGGGAAAGGACGGGTTGCACCCACAACCAATGCGGTTGAGGTCAATGACTAAAAAAAATAAAGAACAGACGCATAGAAGATGGAGAAAGACAGAGAGTAACAGAGACATTTTATGAATCAATTCATTTTAATCATGAAAGTTAAGTAGTCTTCAAGGTCACTTCCATCAAAATGGGGCAGGGAGATGCATAGGGAGTGTTTGGCGTCAGGACGAGCCTCTCAACCATCTCTCGACCAAAGTTCAGGTCATGGACAGGCAAGACAAAGCCCCAGTTGGAGATAAAAAGATTGTCGAGGCAGAGACACGGGGAATTCATATACAATGCTTCAACTGACCTTCGAGCCAGAAACTGCCGCATGATATTGAAATAGATGATTACCTACAGATATCTAACTGGATAATAATACATAGATGCCTGCTCAGATACTTTGAAGCTTTGTACATCACAATTCTCTGTGTTTGAAAGGCCTTCCTAACGTCATCTCCATTCAAAAGGCGACGGTAGACTTATTGAGCTCGATCAGAAGACTGTGCAGCCGCCAACTGAGCGGCACCTGTCGGCAAGTATGCAGTAGCGGCTGCCTGATTAGCTGCAGCAGCGGCAGCGGCAGTTAATTGTGGATTTGCCGCAGCAGCAGCAGCCGCGGCCGCAGCCAATGGCTGTTGGAAGGCGTAAGTATATTGGGGAAGATAGGCAGCCTGCGTGAGCTGATAGGCGGCTGTTGCTGCGTGCGCAGGTTCGCTTACGACAGGATAATTGGTTGCCGCAGCTGCGTAGGGGTAAGCCGCTGCAGCGGTTGCATAGTCGACTAGTTGAGCGGCGGTGGCTGCATTCGTAGCTGCGGTGTTCCCAACACCGTGACTGCCGGCAGCAGCTGTCAGAGCTGCCGTCTGATGACCGGAGAGTGCCATCAGGCCGGAGGGAGTGACAACGGCAGGATAGTAGGCAGGAGCAGCAGTGTGCGTCAATGATCCAAGACTGGAATAGAGAATGAACTTGGATAAGGATATGATCGTTATCAATAAAGTTCTTTCTAATCTATCAAATAAAAAATGACTTTATCTTCCTTCCAACTTTCTCTAAAATTATCTCTTAACATTGTACACTTTTTACATTTAGTCAGTACCTCATCCCTGGTTAAATGATTTCGTGAAATACAGGTATCTACATAAATTTATCACAAGGAAAATACCATCGATGGTAAATACATTATGAAAAAATTATTTTCACCTTATAAAATCCTTTTGTGAATACTAAAATGTTAAATAGTATGAACATAAACAAAGGTTGCGTATGTAGATAGTCATAAAAGCAAACAGCTCTATGGCAGCCAATCAGCGTTGATTGAAGGATTAGGAACTGTCCGTTCTGAAGACACGAATTCATTATCACTTCCGAGGAAGGGCATGCTATTTATACACACGTGTGCAAGTGATGTTAACCGAAACCAGTCACAAATTGTTTCCTATTATGCTCTATTGAAGTATGTAAAGCATAATTGTTTCATATACATATAAATATTTATCACTGACTGGTTAGACAGTCCGCAAAACCAAGCCTGGACCATGACTGGTAATAGATGTATGATAAAAATACAACATTCAAGCTTTTAGTAACAAATCAGATGACTATCAGAAAATGTTGCATTGTAGTTGTCACCATTAACGAAGCACAACTTTAATTGTATCTATTATCTATGTGAGCGTACATCCATCAATTGCAGATGACTATTAATAGTTGAATTGAAGAAATGAAACAGTTGAAGGACACGATCTCCATTCTCACATGAGGAAGATGATGGCAGTGCATTGGATCTCGATTAAGAAGAATGCTGATTTGTAAATGTGCAGGAGATCAATGTAAAAGTAATGGTCCTATTTGTCATCAGAACGTCTCAGTCATAGAAGAGAAAAGAAGTGAAGATAAGATAAACAGAGGCAGTTGCTCTGTTTGTACAAATGATTTTTGAGAAAATCAGCCTGAAAGTCATTGTAGTCTGTTTTGAATTCCTTCCCTTTGTTGATCTGTTTGTCTATTTCTTTAGATTCCTCCATCCGAATAATTTCGGATTCAGATCACAAATTGTTTGCTCCGACGAAGACAAGAAACTTTAAACACGCATATCCTCATAGTCATCCTGTTCTTTCTTCCCAATACCATTGACATTGTTGGCGTCATCAAATCTTGAACGATGCACCGTCTCACAAAACACGCATCTGCAGTTCACAAGCGTGACAGTTTGCTGATTTCGATACGCCCCGTTCATCATTCGTCATGCCTATCGGGAGGTCCAACGGTTGGCGCCCGTGTCCCTCCTAATTGGAATCGACATGCCCCTCATTCCGATATTTCCCAACTGCGTTGATGTCGGCCAGGAATCCATGCACCAAAGGTGTGTACAGATTGACGTGCGAAAAGCGACAACAGTCAGGTACCAAAACCTAACATGACCCTTAATGTTCGAGAAGATTGGTTATCATACCAGGAAGCCTGAATGCATTGAGAGAAATAGTATAAGAACTTGTCATCCATCAACACTGCTCCAACTCTTCACATTACGCGATGTAAAAAACAAGTAGAGATATTGTGATAGAACAATAATGAAATTCAACAAGAGTTAAAACAGCGGAATTGTGAGTTCTCTGTATTGTGTTAGAGCAATAATGAAATTCAATAAGAGTTGAAACATCGGAATATTGAGTTTTTGGGAGAGAATTGATGCTCAATTGTTCAATCCACATCATATCCAGAATTTGTGACTTAGAACCGACAAGTACGAACTGAATCCACCTGAGTAAATGTTCAAGACAAAATCATTAATTAATTCTCCTTAAACCTCTTTAATAGTCTCATTGATCGATCTTAATTTCGTTCAAAAGGCGTCTACTGCGCAAACTCACTGACTTTGACGTCTACCCAACCTCAGTTCTCTTTATTCATAGCAAGCGTTGAGCAGCGCATCCGGCGAAGGTCGACAGCACGTCGAAAGCAACAAAGAACCGGAATGGTAGAGCGCACAGCACCGCTCCCTGCACAATTGACGTCTTTTACCTGTGTGACTGACGCCAAAGTATTTGAGAAAAGAGGAATATAAAACGATGAGAGCTGAGAGGCAAGAGTGGGAATAGGAAAAGTAAAGGAATGCGATGCGGTGGAAGATAATTACACAAAATGAAAAGATGGACATGATGGAAAACCAATGGACAAAGACAAATGTTTTGTGATGACCCATCCTTTCTTAAGACAGTTCTTCTCAATCTCACAGTTCTTTCTCTTTCTTAAGACAGTCGTTCACAAACGCCTGCAATCAAATGACCATACACGAGAAAAGGCTTCCATCTGTCAGATGATAGAATTATCAAGAATTAATGAAACTCCACTTTCTGGTAATTAATTGTTGCTAATCAATAAATTGCTGTATTATCAATTCATCAGTTCTTCAATATTCTTATTTGATATTCTTCATCGAATAATCATCATTCAATTCAGGTAAGAGTTAATCAATTGCGCGAAGTAACCGTGCTTCCCTATCGACATACTGATGGCATAGGCTAATGCTTGCGTATAAAGTGTGCTGTTCGACGGATAATTCAGTTGATTCGATGATCTCTGGTCAGGACGTCGCAACTGTCAGTGGATTATCTGATAATAGAACTCGACCTCCATAGGAGACACTCCACGCACATATTCCGTTCTCGTAGAATTGTGCAGAAAAAATTTCAGTTCAGTTACTGTGACCCAAATAGGCCAAATAGCGACAGTTTTAGACTTAATATTGTAACAACAATCGCAAGGCTTATAGTAGTGAATACGCATTTTTATCAAAAGTACTTGTGTACATTGCTTTCGAAGTTGACAGTAGTGATCACTTTCTTTTGCAGCATGCTCTGTAATCTGTTTTCCAACACAAGCGGAACTATTTTAACTGTTGAAACAAATTTTATACACTCATTCCTATTCTACACAAGGTACCAAGCCATATTGGCAGCACGGAATGGAATTTCGTCAATATGGCAATTTACATTTCCAGCATGACATTGAAGATGTCTGCATTTTCAATATGGCAGAGGCACAGCACTATAAGCTATGCGGTAATATACATACACAGGTAGATATCTATTTAGTATAAAGATAGTCTACGGCTGCAGTTATTATAGTTCAATTTGGATGGGAAAGTAATCAATTCTAATTATGATCAAAATAGTACTTCAAATGTCTGCGTTTGATAAACCAATTAAATTCCACGGCCCTCTTTCCAAAAGAACTAAATCACAAATATTACTTAAGAAACGGTTCCCAGTAATCTATGCAATAATCTGAAATTTATTAATCGCAGATCACTTGATTGCAAAGATTTCCAATTTCTTATAATTGATTGACAAGGCAATTAAATTGCAATTATCAATTATCGATGATCCCTATGGAGTACGGTGACAACTATTAAGACAAAATTCGGAATTCAAAATAGCTTTGTATCCTTGAAGCAGAGGATTGGGACTGACCGATGCTGTTGACTGATTGACCTGTAACACCGACTCAATGACGACAGGCGCCATTGTCCATCTCAATCCTTGCATCGCTAGCTATCTTCCATGCGTTCATTCCGATGTGTGGGAAGACTCAGCTGCATAAATTATTCAATGAGGGACGTACACGGCTGTGGTGGTGCAGTAGGAAACACGACCTCACCGATGAGATCATCAATTATACAGGTAGAGACAGAAGCCTGTTTCCTACCTGTTGAATTCTAGCACTCCTCAGCCGAAATCAATGAAAATGTTACAGCTCATTGAAAACTGATGAGCATTTCTGCCTGAGAAGGAGTTAGAAAGGACATTGTAGATCAAATGAAACATCTAATTAAACAGAATTTGACTTCATTTTAGGAAGTCAGAATGACTAGTAGTCACTCTCTAGGTTTTGATTACTGGACCATTGTTGAACGACACTAGCAACGAGAAATCGGAAAAATAGAAATCTTGGAGGTATTTTATATTTGGACAAGAGGAGTAATTACCTGCCCCCATGAATTTGCTTTCCTCCCTCTCTCTCTCTCTCAAGGAAATGAGGAATCCTTGAAATTGAACTATCGGTAACTGTCAGTCAGTACTCGTACTTCCAGAGTGAATTTGGAATTCGGAACCTGAACATGTGATAAGTTTTGAAAAAATTAGGAGGATTACTCGAAGACAGAATTTAGTAGAAATCAAGTCTGTGGATGCTCAAGACTGGTATAGGGACGGTGTAGGCGAAGGCGGATTCCACAGCTAGAAATAGACGTTCATTTGTTCCATGATGGTTCATTGCCTCATGCTACGCATATTCCTATTTGCATGATAATGAGCCTAATGTATTCAGTGGTAAAGAGATTGGATTGCAACATGACTGATAAATGTGAAGCTTCTTGATAGTCAGCTCACATGACCATTAGGTAACCTTTCGCTCTGGTCACTCAAATGCGATATCAGCGTTGAATTTGGCACTTTATAAATTCTTCAGACTAACTCAATATAAACGACTGTTGCTAAGACTCGGAGATACCCGGTTGCCCTTGATGTCGATCTCCGTTAGTAATTCTGCTCCACCAAAAAACACAATAAATTAACAAAGCTGCATAATTGTTCATTTGATTGAGGACGGTCACCAACTTGAAATGTACCACAACTGTCCAATGCTCAGATGAGGTTTTGCACGCAAAATTTCTCGCCATATCCTCTAATTATGAAGTATAATACAATCATTGCACTTTCAGAAGATCGTTCGATTCAAGGAGAACACATGAATTTGAACCAACGTGTACTGTTGTGCATATGAATTTTGATGTATTTCTTCAAATTTACACAGAAAGACTGACTTCTAGCACACAACTGTCTACAAAGAATGTGAGATCGTTATAGAAATATTTATGCTTGCAAAATGTTTTTACTCACACATCTCAAATGATGAAAATATGGATGGGAATTGATGTGAACGGTGGCATAAAAATACTGATGAAACATTAAGATAAATGGACTGAAACAAGTCTGGCTTATGACTGCATGAAGTTTCATGCAGCTTCATATTGTAGTCTAAATTTTCACTGATTTTTGCTGATAGTTGTTGATCTACTATAGTTGCCAAATAAAGATTTTGGTCATTTTTGCCGAACGCGTGTACTAAAAATCCTTGAAAACACTGGGAGCGGAATAAATCAATCAAAAACTGGATGAGAAGAGTTCAACTAGGCAAGAAGAGTTCAGAACGCCGATATTCCAAAATGAAAGCAAGTTTGCAGGTCAGTTAAAAGGCACTATGTACATGGCGGATATGTGTACATGGCGGATGCACTAAAAAATTGCAATTACTAGACAGTTGAATTAAATTCTCAATTAGATTTCTCAGATTCATTTATTGCGCACCAGTTATTTCCTCGCAATCGTAGAAAGACCTCTTCCAGCGATCAACTACATTGCGGTCGTTTTAGTAAAATGTTAACTTCTTAGTTCTGTAGTAAAGAAGTTGTATCGCTAGTACTCCATCCTCTGACAGTGGCTTGAACGATGAAGACATGGTCAAACTTATGAGTCCGGCCGGATTCTACAGACTGCTTGTGGTACGCTCGACGATAGTTCAAGATCATGCGAACGTGCCAATAAGATGACTATACAATGAATATACAGTATTTCATATGTAGAAAATTATTAACCGATTATTCTGTTGACAGTAGTTCTTCACATCAAGAAGACTAACTGGAAGTGATGATGCTTAACGCAATGTTCAACGATTGCAACCCTGATTTAGAATTCGAGAATTGGGTGATATAACTGATCACATAAATGAAGGACACTAATATAATGTTCCGCATACTTAAGAAATGCAGTGACTGATTTTGATTTCCCTCGTGTACAGTAGAGATGTGCGTCAGCGTCGGGATCCATCCTATGGCATTGAGACAGGAATGAAATTTCGGTTTTCTGAAGTAATAATCACAAGAAAAACATATAGCAATATTATTTAGCAATCATTTATGACTTGATGGGAGAGAGAGAGCGTCAGGCCTTCTGATGGATTTGAACATCAAGTATTTTGTCATTGAAGGTCAATGCGCTAGCCAGTCGAAGCTGAAGACTTGATATAATTAATGATAAATAACAAAGAAATTCAATAAGGATTGGATGAAGTGGTGTTGGAATAGCTCAGTTAGCTAATGCGAAGGTGCAGACGTCCTTAGTTCGAATCTGCCCGCCTAGGCAGGTACGAGCGGTTTCACTGCATATTACTGACCGTAACTTGGTGATGGTAAGTTACCAGTGTAAGGCGGCTATCCCATCCTTGGTAGAGGACAGGAGTTTGAAAATTCACAATGTGCATACACAGATGATGCAAGGGATGTAAGGGATGTGGACTGCAAAAATTGAAACAGGAATGTAGTCGGGCTGGTTTTCTAGCACATCTCTAGTGTACGCTCACATGCAGATGAAATATAGCGATATTCTGGCTGATATTAAAACTGTACCCGATAAATTTCCGCAATTTGTCTATTGACGGACAATCATGCACTAGATTGCTAACAATTTTCAAGTTAAATATTATCATCATCTAAATGTAGCATAAGAAAAACATGTGGCCGCTCCAATCAAACACACACGCACTACAAGGTACACACCGTGATTCGCATGGAAATAATGGCCATATGAAAAGGTCGGTGGAACAACAACGCTGGTACTACTCAATGTGGCAAAGAGCGAGCATTGAAGACAAGGGTCGGAGAATAAACAGAACAAATCAAACAGTAGATAATTATATGATCAAGAAAAGCTGTGGTCAGTAGCAGGCCGTTAATTATTGAAAAGAGGAAAATGCAAGTTTCTTCAACAAAAATGCACAGCAGCTCGAAATTTACATATTTTCCTCAGCGCCAGTTTATTTCTCTTGCACTACGAAATCTATGCAATCATAAACAGGAATTCATCTCAAAACCACGTATCAACCCAGAGGCTAACTGCATCCAGCCATAGGCTCAACGTTCAAATTTCAAAATAGAACGCCCGTAATATCTCATTGTATATCATTTCCTTTCAACATTTACTCCAGAAGATGACTGTAGGTCATACTTGAAATTATTTAATGAAATTCAAATATTATTTGCAATTATCAACTTGATCGCTTAGCCATCGATTATTCCTGATGAGAATCAAGCTCCATTTCATTCAAAATTGATATGGAAGATTTCTATCAGTGCGATGACGCTGTCACAAGACAACATAACGAAGAAGCTATGTGCGCGCATTAGTAATTTCAGATTAAGCTAATTTGGTGCTTATATGCAGGATTTTCCACAGGTTTTCAAAACTGTTATTAATTTAAACACTTCAGACTTCAGTTGCTTGTTTGCGAATGTATTTTTTTTACAGATACGCACCACATTATTGACGATATGCGAAGTACAAGCGTTACCTAATATCCAAATGCTTAGCAATTTTTTTCCAACGCATTATTAAGTGTGTATGCTTGCATTCACTGCCTCGTCTTTCCAAATTGATCGGTTATGTATTGAAATTATTCCATATCAACCCTTTTCATACTTAGGTATTACTCTACTATGATGTCAGAAGTCGACGAGAGCAATATGGTAGTAGTCAACCTTACAAATATTGCCTATTAAGTAAACATTCAATGTGGCTGATTATGAAGAGGTCATCCAATCACGTAGGAAATGCACTTATCTACGAGTATCTGAAGTTTAGTAACGAATAGATTGATTTCAATCGGTTCTGGAAGAATTTGAAAACCTGGATTGAATATAGCTAAAAAGATGACGTAGATATATATGGGGTCACATGCTCTTGCAAATGCTTATTATAAATACTGCACGCTTCAGATGCTTATATTTTTCTAGTACATAGGCATTTACTGGCAAATTCATAAAAAACAATAAAATTGCCACATTCTCAAAAAGTTTGGTCTCATGCTGAATTCGCTGAAGACTTATTGCGTGACGAGTTCCTTAACTTCTGTTCGATCAATCCAATGTTACTCATGCATACAAAGGTTTCCGAAATTCGAAATTATCTCGAAGTTTTAAAAATCTTCAGCGATTGGAAATTAATCTGTAAAGGCACAAATTAGAGCAAAATCATTTCATCAGAACTGCAAATAATAACGAGCAACTTATGAGAGGCACTTCTAATAAAAATCAATTGCACACATCAAGACTACATCACAAACAGTTATCTTCGCTACAAATTCTCAGGACCAAATGCCTATGTGTCGATCAACTAGGAAAAAATCTCCGTGTTTCAAAACAACCTCTTCCCTACTGATAAGGTCCTTACTTCCATCACTCAATGCTTCTTGGCGTCACCGCACTTATAAAAGAGATTCTGAAATCAGGATGAGGGCAGAGGATAAAACATGTGCTGAATTTTACATTCCTTTGCCTTCGAACTTTCTCCCCCAATTACAAGCTCTACGGAAGGGATGAACAGAATATCTCACGGGTCTCTAGGATACACTAAACAGTGATACTAACTTTTTTATTGATCTAGCAACTTAAGCGTCCGTGACACAGTGGTTAAGTGCTTGGCCTAGCGATCTTTCGATCCAGAGGTCGAGCCCCGATAGTGTCATTGGAAGTCGTCAGGAAGGGCATCCCGACTCTCAAACTCTGGGCATCACAGCGCTCGTCAAAACCTACCTATATCAGCACTGTTCAAACCCTCAGTAAGGGGGGAGTAGTGACGTTAAACCATCATAGCAAATTAAAAGTCAATCGATCAATGAACACACACGATGATGTCGTGCGGAAAGAATTGCAGTGATTCCATTGAAATCTTCACATCCAATGATGAGGAACATGTGGTCCACAAGGACAAGCATGAAGATTGATCCTAAAAGAAAGTCTACTAAAAGGGTCTCTTGTTGGCGCACTGAATTCCTCCGTGTATAGGACATACACTTAAAATTAGAATCTGACATCGTGAAAAATGCTCATTACTATGAACACTATGCAACCCCATTCTTAGTGAAATTTGTTAGATACAGTCAACTTAAAGACATTAAATTAGATTGGATGAACTAGGTGGTAGATGCATCAATAAAACAAGATAGCACCCATCTATTCGTAGCCACGCAACATAGGTGTTGATGTGGAGATCTACACAAGCTCTTCATTATATTTTCAAATTCTTTGATACCATGTGTCAAACATTGGATTGAATTTATTGAGAAAAATGCGAATTAAAAACAGGAACTTAAAGCTACTTCAAATTCGGCGTTTGGCATTGAAAATAACTTTCCCTTGTTTTTCAAGAATTGCACACCTGCAGCCAAACTACTGAATTTTCGAACAGTATGACACATCAATCAGTCGGTGAATTATAAGAAATATTCTGCGATCATGAAACTTGAAATAATCGCTTTGTTGATCTGTGCTCTGTGCTTCAGTTCCGTCAAACATTTATGGTTGATTGTTGCATTAAGTCGGCAGAATGAAGAATCGTGGCAGTCCATCCACGACTCGTGTAGGCCTATTCATGACTCAAATTTCACATTTCCACACATCAATTTTTTGATCTGGACATCTCTTTCATTACGCAATTTCTACTATTTTTTAATAGTAGTATCGTAAAACTGCTAGTTATTTTCTGAAACAGCAATGGAATACCAGTTTGCAAGACGGCCGACTTCATGGTGCGACAAAACTTAGCAAAAACCCTTGTCAATTTCGAGCTGCTATAACATTTCAAATAACGACATCAAGAATAAGAACGACGAAGATAAATGACGTGATATATTTGTCCTTGTTCTGAGGCTGGTCCGGCGATCACGAATTAATATCTACCACCACCACGACTAAGAACGTGGATAAGCACACACTTTTGACACACACAAACATGGAAGCATTCCCAAATCTAGAAGCATATAACGAAGGAAAATAACACACAAAGCTGTTCCACAAACACGTTCAAAGTTGCACACAGCCGAGGAAATATATTGGAAAAAATAATCCTGTGCAGAGTTCGTCTATCAATTAACCAATGACAATCTGCCATTAATTGTACCTTCGTGATACTGTCTCAGCCTCTTCCATTCTTTGTCTCCCGTTTATCAAAACCCTCATGCCACTCTCCAAGATGTGGGAATCTCCCTGCTTCATGTTCACCCGACTGAACGTGCTGTGATTGCTTTTGAGATGGGATGGTAATACAAAATCATGTTAACTACTTCACAATTAACAGAGTGATCGAGAGTAAGAAAGAAAGATGTATAGAATATTTTGTCACACATCACATTGAAATACATATAAATAGCAATGTAGCGATGTCATACTCAAACGACCACTGCAAACCACTCACGTCCCTAAAAAGCTCCACGACAAGGTGGGCCCTAAGGGACTCCACTTACAAAGCCATGGCCCGGTTCATCGTTTGGGTTTTGAGATCAGACGATGATTGTGTCAGCGTTCAGGGCTAGAACGAAGTGGACACGACTGGACGCTTTGTCGTACATTCATAGAAAGATAGCCAGGAAAGTTTCAGGGATGAGAATCCGATTAATTAAGAGTAGAAAACATGGACGGGTCGTTTAATAGATTCATTTATCAGCAATTTGCTAGCTACTTTTAACGGTAATCAAATTTGTGTCACTGCCGTCAGACGGAAGGTTTTGAAACAAATATTTTGACCAAAATCATTGTTAAATATCTCTCTATCAGGATGTCAAGCGTATCTTCAAAAATAGCACAATATTTTAGTAGACTTCATAATCGCCATCGCAAAAATGTCAAAGCTGCCTCGCGCGATATAGTCGATGTGGTGTCGTTGCCGAGCATGTATACTTTTAGCTGCTGTTCTATAAGTAGCGGGCCATATCGACGGTGACCTGGTGATCCTCTGTAAATAGACCTTGTAGTTGCTTTTAATGCAATTAAACTCTTCTTTAAATTTCCTCTGAAATCATGCTGTACGACTGCTAATAACTCACATGCGTGGTTACGCAAATACGTGTCCTTTCCAGAACTGAGGGCAAGAGATAGACTACTCTTGTTGGTTGATCTTCTCAGTAACAGCTGCTGTCAAGTCAATCCCCTTATCTACACTGACATTACAAGCCTAAACCAAACATGTCTTCACAACCGCACATCTTTGGCATGGCTACTAGAATACTTATAGATGTCTTTTAATGCAAACCTGTGTTTCAGCAGATTAACTCCTGACTTTTGATTATTTGCCTCAATTCAGCTCTACAGTGCGCCCTAACTCGTTAAATTATCTATTATGAGTGGACACCCATGGCTGGGAGCCTTTTATAAAAAACACAACGTGGCATTAATTCCGTTTGTAGACATATGGATTTCTTTCTGACATGTCACTTGAGACAGTCAGACGATAGGTTTCGTGGCAGTATGCATACAGGAAATAGTAGTTTTATATTCACGTCATTGATAAATTGATTAAGGACACACAGTTTCAATATCATGCATGGATATTCGCTTAACAGAAGCGCACCATTTCTCACGGATTCTAATCTATTAATGAGGTCTGCCAGTTTAGGGCGCACCGTTATTGTAGAAAAACCTATACTATACATTGAATCTGCGACAATTCTCTAGCGAACTGCGACGCTGAGGCGAAGTTCTGATGAATTGGGTTAGAATGTTACGGAATTACCAAAGGCAATGTAGATTTACGAAAAGCTTGTGACTTAAAAAGATCGATCAAACCAAGTAATTAGCCTTGTGATACAATCGATATGTACTGGAATATTCGATATCGACATGCAATCCAGGTTTCTACATGTGATAAATATCAAAAAATTCATTTTCATCTCAGTTCGCATAATCATAAATTATGATCATTGAAGATAACAACAAACTTAACGAAGAATGAGGCACTCGAACTTTCATGAAACATTTCTCCGCTCAACAGAATTTTTGGATGACTCTTAAATTTATTTGACATTTCGAACTATTCATCAATGTTGCATGAATCATAAGATGAAAACATTCTAATCAAATCTGCTTGCTTGCTTGAAGGCGCTAGACATCCTGAGTCCTCAACGTCAAAAGATGTACGGATAAAATGATTTGTAAACGTGAAAATCATGTTCCAGACAAATTCGGCAAACTCTGCGACTTCATTGCGAAAAATGCCAAATATATTACAGTCAAAATTAAAGTTATTTCACGTTTGACGGTTACTTCAGTTAGAAAGTTCACTACAGATAGCAAAATGCTTTAATGGGCATTTATGATAAAATTTGATTATATGACGACTAGCCCGATGATCGACTATATTGAGGTATACAATTAGTTGCCATGTAGTCGAATGCATTTTCAACAAAAAATCCTAAAAATGTGGTGTTGAGGATTCTATTTGATTATATTTTTTACATAATCTGAGAATGTTTTCTCAAAGTTGTTATCCAAAGACCGTCATCAATTATCAGCTATATTTTCTTGGTCCCATACTCCATTTTGAGCGTAAGGGTTCTCCTGGAGCTATGAAGTTTTCGAGGTCAGGCTCCAGGTACGCTCTGCTCTTAAGATGTTTGCGGTTAGATCTGAGCTCCTGCTGTCTCCAGTTTGTTTGTAATGACACTAGCACACAGAGCTTTGGTTTCACCGGCTTTCTTGATGAGATCTGATGAGAAATTTTTGATACTCTTCATTGAATCGAGTGAAATTCTTTGAAAGGATTCAAGTCCGAATCTCTACACCACAAATAACATCAAGTAACTATTTATTCAATACATTTTCAATTCAAAGGAATCCGGATTTCTTCCCAATGGAAAGGAAACGATTTTCTGTCTGAATAGTTGTCAATGCTACTGCTAAACGAGCATAACATACCACTCAATAAATAATCTACCATGCATTTCAGTAGTCTGCTAACGGTTACATTATTTCTCGTGAGTCTACACAAGAAAACATGCCACCAACGAAGGTTTTGAACGCACAGTATGTGAGCCAACATAGTCGACCACGACATGTACAGCAAATTCTCTTACGTATGTTCTTCTATGCAGTTGTTATTTAGAAAGGTAAGAAATTTCGCGCTGTTAAATCAACTTACCCACTAGTTCCGTGACCCGGTAGGAGACCAGCCTGAAATCTCGCCAAAGCCAACGCTTGCAGTTGTGCTGAAGAAAAAAAGACTCAATGACGAAGTGAAAAGAGATTGCGTCAGTCGATATCACATTTTCATAGCCTTCTTACTTTCATTCCTTAAACAAATACAAATGGCGACCTCTTTTAGGCGCCACAAAGCAAGCCTTGTATGAATAGAGATGTAAATCATTTCTATCGCATTGTTATTGTAACAGTCTTTTTGAACGGCTGTCATATTTGGCTTGAAGTCAACCCAATTTTCTTTGAAAATCTTGTCGAATATTTAGATTCTAAATAACATTTTTCTTTTATCAAAAATCCGACCCAATTAATTTCAACAAAATATATTGAACAAAGACATCTTGGTTCACCTTCTTTTCAAGCTAGCGATTTACTTCTGTGCATCGATGGAAAAACAAATAAAAATTTGAAATCCACATGCTTAAAATATGGCTGCCGGAAGGAAATACATTCTTCTTGAATAAACTGTTCAATTTAAAGCGAGAAATTTCAGTTTTCAATGTAACCAAAAACGCTTCATTGTCATGTGTTGAGACAATATTTACTTGCATATTTGCACTGTCTCAATATTTTTTTATCAATGCGATTGGCTTGGTAATTGATCAAACGAAAAATAGATCACATAGATCCGTGCTAAAAAACAATCGCAGATTTTACAATTATTGAAAATGTGATCATCAAATGGCAAATCTGATTCTAAAGTAATTACGAGTCTCAGAAACGTGTACTTACTTCAATTATAAAATGAAATGAATGTATTTATTATAATATGAAAAATACTGTTAATGCTCTTCACACATTTCACTTAAATGAATACATAGGACAGTCAAAAAGCTTTCGTTAGTAATGAATTTACTTGTGAAACGTTTCGCCTAATGTTACATTCACACCGACTCAGCGAGTGGCATCCACGGAAGTTGTCTTCCAAACACTTATCATCTTTGAGAAACATTTGAAGTGAAAAATTTTCACCCAACAAACAGCTTAATCTTCAAATGCTCTTATGTCTATGTCTCATTACTCTCTAGAGAACGAAATGGCCTAAAATTAATTTTGATTTTTGAAAATTATGCAGTTTTTCTCGAATCATCCATCTTTTCATGGATTTCTTCGATGTCTGTAGAAAAAGAGATAGTTCACAATCTATTTTCCTGCTACATAGTCGAGGAAAGCAGCCTACCCAAGTTTATTGATTCAGTCATAACCATATACGGATTATAATGCTTATACTTCGAATAAATGATTTTGATTTTTTTAATAATCATTCACAAATTGTTCTATTGGTTCGTAAAAGCGGAACAGCAGGCAGGGTCACCAGTCGGAATATTTGCACGCGAAATACATGTACAGGTGAGTTGTGGAATTAAGTATCACTTAAAAAATGCATCGAATAAAGCCATGCATTTAGTTCAATAAGAAGCCCAAATTCAAAATTTGGAGGTGTTGATAATGATGTAGACCTATGGCTGAAAGTCCTGTTGACAGGTCCTGATACACTTGATATTTAGACAATTAGTTAACAAAATGCATTACTTTCCATCAATAAAATAGAACAACTCTAACGGCGACCTAAACTCATCACGACATAAGAGACTTGATGGAATTTTCTGTTCTGAGGTTGGTCACCACAATTCTGGTAATGGTTGAAGATATTCCGGTTGCATTGAAAAATAGTGTGGGTCGATAATTTTTACTTGTGTCTTCATTTACGTGAAGTCATGAAATAAACAAACATTGGCGACATATAGTTTCAACAATATCTACATTTTCAAACCAAGATCAAATGCATAAATCAATGACTGAAATCACTCTCATGTTAAGTCACACGAATATTATATTAACACAAAAATGATTGATACTTTGAAAAATATGATCTCGCTGTCATCCACCAACTGACGTCTTAAGATTAGCATCAAAAAGCTTCGTATATTACAACTACAGTCAATGATTTATTGATCTTGATTCCAACATCGTAATAAATTCCTGTATTACGACTGTATCCTGCTTCTGAGCCAGACGATTTTACTGAATGAGATCTTCCTGGAAAACATTTTCTCATCGTTAATCAAAGTGAGCTGACAGGCCGACACGGATATCTCCGCTGCCAGCGTCTCAACTTCAAAGATGTACGAGACCTAGCCGAACTCCTTTCCGCCAGTTTCACCCCTGTACTCTTCCACAACCCTGACAGCTCACGCCAAAGTCATTTTCCCATCGAATACTCTTTCCATTGCACCTCCTTCTCCTCTGGTTTCAGCACACTTGAAAGCACTCCAACGAAATGCGACGAGATAGCATTTACAGGTACACCTCACTCCGGCTACACCCTACCACTCTTGTGACGGCTGCGCTATTGTAATTTTACTATATCCCAGCGCATCATTAACCATCCACTCATTACAGTATCAACTCGGCGTGATAGCTCCCATTTTGTTTCAAATGTGTACATTTCCGGCGGAGTCGAAAGCGAGAGTTTGATTTGCGCGCGCTCTAGCTACCATACTTGAAAGTGATTGAGTCAAATTGGCGCCGTTACCGAATCACGAGAAGAGATGGAATTGGTGGAACAGGAAATTGAATGTTAAATAAATTAACTTCACAAGTTGAGTCGCCAACGTGCGGAGTTGTCGCTCTTTATTATCCAAAGCAAATGTCATCGCAATTTCCACTTTGCACGTCCATCACACCAAAGATGACTGACTGGTGTGAAAGACTGTTTGTATCTCACAGAGAGAGAACTGAAAGGTGGAATTCGGGATCAACCCACGAAGCCAGACTTCGATATGTAAGCATCCTCTACGCGGTTCGCTTACTCTGTACTTTTAAATCCAAATCTAAACGTACTGAAAGCAACCGGTAGAGTAAATGAAGGGATGATATCTTCCTTCAGGAAACACATCAGATTGAAACATTTCAAATGTATCGAGGTATGATGAAGACAACTCAGCAAATGAGTACAGTGAGACGAAGGTGCAGCACTCATCAAAATCTTTAACCACATCATCATCCCATCAATAGTTGATTGGTGCGGAGATGGAAACGGGCAAAGCTTTTATTACTAAATTCCGGGCCAAACTAGCGACGTTTTGTTCATGAGCTTCCCGAGCTACTTCTACAGTTGCAGTCGACCTGAAGTCATACGACAAGTGCATCAGCATGTGATCGAAAATCAGAAATTAATTCAGCAAGACTCATCGCAACACCTGGTCATTTCCAAGCAATAATTACTTCACGAAGTGGTCTCCGTGTCACAGTGGTTAAGTGCTTGGCCTAGCGATCTTTTGATACAGAGGTCGAGCCCCGAAAGTGTCATTGGAAGTCGGCAGGAAGGGCATCCGGAATAAAAGTACTACAACCCTCCAGAAAAGTCTGATAATGTCAGCACCAAGTATGGGGGGTAGTGACGTTAAAGCTTCACTTAGTTACTTCCACATTAATTTTTGCATTGATAGATGACAAATTGACTTTGACGTTTAAAAGGCCAATGAACGGGAAATATGATCTTGAGGCAAAACTCAGCCGAGAATTGCCGTAAGGGTTTCGCGGTCAATCTGTATTTCAGTAAATCCTTGTCCTACGCGAGGGAAACAACCTCGTGAAGTGTGGGACATTCTTCTTGCACAATGCTAAGTCGAGAGCGGTTGAATCTTCGTCGCTTTTGTACACCATAAAAACAATTTGCGAAATAACATTAGCACTGTGGCTTCAGGAACTAAGCTACCGCCTACACGCGTGATAGCATTAAGATAATCTATTCTTGAAAATTACAATTTTGCTCGGAAAAAAACATGTTGTTTGGATTTTCTACCTCCCACTCTTGCGTTTGCTTATCAACTTATCAAGTTTTGGTTATACGTCGACTTTACTAATTTGTTATGGCTTTATGCTCCTAGATCACCTTGACATCACGAACGCGAAGTCATTGATGTAGTCAAAAAATTCTAGCAGATAAATAATGGGAATCCATTCCTTATTTTTATCCTGTTGGGCTGTTGCCAGAAATCTTATCAATAAGTTAATTTTTTTTGAAGAAATGAGCCCCGATATGACATAACAAAAGTCTATTGATGTTTATCAGAATCTTATTGAATTCAACCTAGTTTATCAAAATTCGTCATTGAAATATGTGAATGAATTACAAGCCATTGAGCTAGAATGGTAGAAAAACAAGTTTTGATTTGAAATTAAATGACTACTTGGCAATAACTCACCAATCTGACTTGGGGAAATCACTAAGTCAAATTTAATTATGAGCATGAGCATTAAAATATCTAAGCCAGTTCTTAGATTCCGACAAATTCATTTATCAAATTACAAGATCCATAAAATCAGAAAATAAAGATCAAGACATTAAATTGACGTCGCGAGATCATTTGCCTGACGTTGGTCGCTTGTAGCGTTTAAAAACCCTCGTGCTGTACATGTACATGTATTATTTGAGTACAAGTGAACTAAGACATCACAAACTTCAGCTATCCAGTTAAGCACAGTCGTAGTAGATAAAGTGTCTACATTCAAGTAGGCCTCCGCTTACATCTTCAACCAAATCAACAAGTCATGTTTTCAACGGTTGATTGCTATCTAAAATGGAAATTTTGTCTAATATTCCCACGACTGAAAATATTTTAGGCTGACTAGCCCTCTTGCTTCAGCCTAATAATGATGGGTCTACTCATGTTTATTCACACACAACACCACCGAGTAAAGAAATCGCCTGAAAATGTTCTTTTTCATCCATAAGCACCCAACTACCTCTGTGATAGGTCACCTAAGTGACTCACTCTTCTACAAGAAAAGATTCTCGATGTCCACAGACTGGAAACGTTGTGTATGAATCGAATCTACAATCTCAGTGCAACAGAGAGAAAGTAGGGCCTATTCACCCATTGTTATCACATCAGGCGTGCACAAATCACGTGTTAGAGACTGACCCATCATTCGTCATAATAGATAGTAATAAACTGGACGTGAATTTGTATCACCGACACAGCGACAGAACTGTGCAATGAAATGGTTAATATGTTGACAAAAAGAACGGATTTCGTTCAATTCATTGCAGATTGTTATGACATGAAGAAATAAAAATCCAAATTAACCGGAAAACTGACGAAAGGTCGAACAAAAATTTAGGAGATTAGGAGACCTTTCAGAACATGAAAGCGATGAGCTTTTTTAATTTCATGACTTTCTGAAGTCAAATGGAATATTTATGAATTTCACTTGCAATGCTGCATGAGCTCCGGAACACATTGAAAGTTGAATGCAAAGCGACTGTAGTTCATAAATGAGGACAATGAAGTGTTGAATGGAAAACTGAGTACACAATTGAAGCACCAATGATAAGCAAAAAGTAGAGACTAGCAGGTGGACATGGACTGGACCTTCTCGGAAAGACAGAATAAACCACCATCTGGAAATCGATGGCTTGTGTGCCGAAGAGCAGGAGGAAATGATGTGGATTCTGAGGAGATCCCTCCATGAATCCATAAACGAGGAGCAAACAAAGGTTTCAAGTCCGAAGAGCATCCGGACTATAAGGATCACAATGCTCCATCTTAAGTCTGACTGTGTCAGTACCTTCCAAGTCCCTGCTGGGGAGCACAGCAGTGACGTTGAAGATTCGTAAAATATGACAAAACAAATCTCATTCTAAGTGAACGTCGCCACATACCTGAGAACACTTCAATACCCCGAGGATATTCTCGACATATTCAAAAACTAAATTAGCGAGTGAGAGGATAACTTCCTATGTTTGACTGGTTCAGACCTCGAGGTTTGTTTCATCGATTTAGGTATACGATTTGACGGATAGCTGCAATTGTTTAACATTTCGAAATCTTTTGCAAACCTTATTATTGTGGATCATCCACGCAAAAGTACTAATTTGAGGAACCGATCTTCGATAAGTCAAGTCGCCAGACAATAATCGTCATGTCATTTGAGAAAACAAGGTTGCCGTTAGCGAACAGACAAATTTCATCCCATCTCACAACGATTTGGCTAAGTCAGCAATTGATTGAACTTTATAAATCACAAATTTCTCACACCCACTTATTTTCATGATCAAATATTCGAAAGAGGAAACGAATTCTCTGACACTGCTGACTCCTAATGAACATATGGCACCAGATGAAGTCGGTGAAACTCAGCACATTTCCCTCTAAAGTGCATCATCCACAAAACACTATCTTGACAGTCACAGCTACGAAAAAACGAAACTTGGAATATCACAACAGTCTACCATAGGCTTTTCACTGACAACATGACCTCTGAATGTTTATTGTTACTTGGCCATTAGTTAGTTGTTTGACATATTCGAGGTGTGATATTAACGTCATTTAGCAAGGACAGTATTGCTGTTTTTTTTTTGTTATGCTGCTTCTGGTTTATCTAAAGATCGGAGAACGTTAGATGACGAGAATTCAGAGTATTTGTATTGCTTTACAGAATGTTTTACGACAGAAAAGATGGCTTCTTAATCCAGCTATCAGAAGTCAACAAATAAATCATAGTGAACGAAACTGATCTCACCAGCTCTCAAATCAAGTCCTGCATTCAATCTTAAGGTAAGATCATAATGTTGTCAGTAAAGCAGCAAAAAAGTTAGACTCAGATCGACCACTATACAATCTGGCAAGTCTAACGCGTCGAAGTGCACTACTTATCAGTGATCATCAAAAATTAATTGACTGCAATAATTTTGTATATTGATTGATCCAAATTCCAATTACGAAGAAAATTCTGCTTGAGGAAATCGTGAGAATTATGACCATGTCTACATCATTCAGGTACTAGTGCATGATTTTTACACACCTCTCTGATGTCGACAGAGGAACTTATCTGACATGACATTCCATTATATAGAATCTCTCACTGAGAAGTGCGGTGTCTACATTTTTTCATTAATGTTCTCTTATCATCCACTATTCACACGAAAGCCTTGGCTTTATCTGCCTTGGGCAATACAACAAGCATGTAGTGCTGGATATGGATATTCAAGGAGAACTTCATGAATGGATATAGAACTTTTTAAATGTCCATGGATATCGCTGAGATTTTTTGATGAATATTTCAACAAATGCTGCTGTAATGTGTTATTAAGAAATATGCTTTCACAAATGTGACTAGTAATAATCACAAAACCTAAGGTGAACTCAATATGAACTGAATATGGGCGTCGACAAGTGGCCGCCTAGAGCATCTGAAACAACTTGAAATGAAGTTAGACGAGGAGACACATTCGTCTTTATTATGTAGATGATTGCTATGCTTAGTCGCTTCCTTTAACAAGCAGAGCTTGAATTTATGTTGATCTGGTTCTATAGGCTTCATTTCAAGGTAAAAACATTTCTGTTCCAAATTTGAATGTAAGATCTCTTGCATGTAGATGCCCGACATTCTAAAATTTCATAAAAGCTTCGCTATGTTATACCTTTACAGGTCATTTTTTATTTTTAGTTCAAGAACAAATATCTTTTGAGATTTGATATAACTTTATTGGAAGTATATATAGTTGATATATGTGCTACATACGGAATATCTACGTATCACAATAGTCGTGGATATCCATCAAATTCAGACTTGGATCTGAAATTTCTTCTCCATGGAAACCCTACAAAACACCCTCGTATTATCTAGGAACAAAATTAAAAGGTCTGTAGCTGCAGGTTTACAATCTCTGCTCAAGTTCTGTGTAGGATTCCTCAGTCATTTATTCATTGCAAATGTAGGTCATCGATACCTTATGATAAGAAATCAGTCCTTGAGCAAAAGACTAAATTCTTTGATTTTAATTAATTAATTGATCCCTACTATATAGATGGAATTGACTGTTAAAATCGAATAATTCAATCCTCAGTTACGGGGTTCTTGCAAAACTCATTACAGCAAAGATCCGGAAAGGATATTGCAAAGAGAATGAAATTGATGTCATCTAACTTTTTATTTCACTGTCAAATCAAGTATTGTCAAATTACCAGCAGCTGCTGATCATCGTACACATGAATATTACTTACGCGACATCGAACTTATATCAAAAAGACTCAAAACGACATAAAATAATGAATAATACATGAAGAAAGATGAGATGTCATGTATCTGGTAGCTCTTAACGATATCTGATGCTTTGAATATTTCAGTTATTCACAATCATGCTTCATACTTTGATCACATGACATAAGAATGAATATTTTTCTTTGTAAATTAGCACAACACACCGCAATTTTCATTAAAATCGCTATAACAGGCAATAATCACGGTTTTAAAACCAAGATTAAAAGACACTTTAAGAGCATTAATATAAATCTCTTTTCGTTGTCGCTTTGACAAGATAGTATTGAATCGATACTTGAATCTGTATGCTAATTAGAAAACAAGCGCAAGCGGTAATTGTGCCCTCTGTTAAAGGAGCATTGTGAGGTATTTAACATGATTGCATGAATGAACAATAAGAGACTATCGCATCCATCTAATTGCCAACCAAATAAACTTATTAAAGCCAATATTTATCAGTTAGAATAAGTAAGTCTTATATCTCATGACACTACGAAAGAAACGAAAAGCAAGCCATGTCTCTTAACCCTGCAGACGCCTACCAAAAAATTTGACAACATCGTCATGAAAAAATCTCATTACTCTTGACATGTTTAATCTCTTTAACTTTTTCTTAAAGCCTTTCTAGAAAAACATGTGAATTGAGAAGAATTCACAAGTCCGCAAGTAGGATATCTAAGAAGTCTATGGTAGAGAGATATCGTTGTCCTCCATCATAATTCTCATTCAGAATTCCTTTCCATCCGGTGATAACAAAAGGCGAGTTAATCATTACCTAATCCCCTCTCGTTGCGGTCAAGTACACTGAGCACGCGTCTGTAACTCAATAACTCGCTTAATCGCATCATTACCAAAAAATTGAACGGCAGACTGATTTGAGTAACACGAATCATGTTGGGGGAAAGGAGATCTACTCGCCAAGTCTCATCTTTGGATTAGCAGCAAGAAGACGACGAAAAAGAAAGGAAAATGATGAATGGAACGGTTTGGGGGACATAAACTGACTTTTTGAGCATTGCGATGTCTCAGCGAGCGCGGCTTGATCGAATCTGCGTCTCTATACACTTCATATGAGATAGAAAGTTGCCACAACGGTATTCGCTTGGCGCCGCTCAACTTTCCTATCCCATAGCACCGCCATCAATTCGATTCCTGCGAGAATCTTCAAAACATTGCAGATCATCGCCGTATGAATGGCAAGAATCTTCGAATTCATCTCCACTAGGCGTCACACTATTTATTTCCACTTCTTTGTCCACACAACATAAGAGCTCACGCATGGGTTCCGGTATTCAATCAACAATACGATTCCTTCGCATTCCTTTCGGTGAGGAGGGAGCCACAAGAGCTGTTCGCACCGTCAGCGACACTCGACGCGCTTCAGGTGAGAACTTGGGAGCGTCGTGCTGTCAGCGGGCCATGGTTTGAAGCAGTCTTGGCTGTAGAATTTGGTGTATTTGGTGTTGAAAGATGGTGAGAATGTTGCAAGCCTCCGAAAAGTAATCAATAACAATAAGGTGTTATTTTTAGTTCTATAGGAAATGAAGGAAGCGGCTAGCCGCCAAAACCAAGAAAATAATACTATCACATCTTAAAAGAATTCTCGCCCTTTCGATACTTTGTAGATGAAAAACAAAGCGATGTTCATGCTCTGCGTATATTGTCAACGCGAGGTACCTTTCACCAGCTCTCATCAAGCGTGCACGCTGGAATGATCGATTACTTGTAAAATGAGCGAATCTATGAAGTAAAAAAAGTGACAGTCAATAAGAGCAGAAAAGAACATCAGCGAGTGGTCTACCTTAAACAACATGGTGCTTAACAATGGTAAGACGTGTGGACTCATCAAGTATCGGGGAACCTTCAATGAGAGTTGGGACATTGTGAATATGGTACAGCATGTGAATTTTCAGCCTAGTTTAAGACTTCTGGGCTTGATGTTCGATCAAAACCTCACCTGGACTAGTCACATTGACTTTATAATAAAGAAATGTACTCAGCGGATGTATATTCTTCGACGGATAAAACATTATACAACGAAAGCTGAATTTATTACTGTGTATAGTGCCCTTATTCGAAGCTTGATTGAATACGCATCACCGGTCTTCGTTGGCCTTTCGGCACGTGATCAGAATCGCCTGCAAGTAATCCAAAATTGATGTGCAAGAATTAAAGATGGTGTGAAACTGCCAAGTGTGTCAGACAGACGCTTATCTATGGCCAAGAAGGAATTTGAGAAATTGACATCATCAGAAACTTTTGTGTCTGACCTCCGTCCTCCTGCTCTGCCTAGTGGCAGATTCTCTGTGCCTTATTGCAGAACATCTCTTCGACAGAAAGCATTTATTCCTTTCATGTGTATATTATCATCTAGCAGCTATTGCGACTGAATTGATTTTGACGGTGACTACCTACTACTTACTGTTTTATCCTAGGATTTTCTATTTGTATTACTCGATTTCCATTCATTTGTCAAAAATAAAACATTTCTCTCTCTGTCTCTCTCTCTCTCAAAGTTAAAACCAGGGAAGTTGCAGCGTCATGACATGCTCTTTCTGGTTACACAGATCTGGCTTGAAAGTTTTGATGCTAATAGCCTCCAGGGCTTTCAATCTAGAAAAGCTGTCAGATCTGTGCACGACAGAGAAGCACCGAGTGGCTACAAAGGGCAAGATTGGAGATCAAGTGTCACAGCACTGCTAGGACCCCTTTTGTAGCCACTCGCTGTTTCTCTGTTGTGCACAGATCTAACAGCTTTTCTAGATTAAAAGCCCTGAAGGCCATTAGCATTAAAACTTTCAAGCCAGATCTGTGTAACCAGAAAGAGCGTGTCATGACGTTGCAACTGCCCTGGTTTTAGCACTTATTTTTTATGGAGATACACATCGATCATGTGAATGCACTTCGGACTCTGTAGCATCAAGACGTCTTTCATTATCGAAAAATTTATTTCTGCATGTTTGTAGCATTCCGTTGCATATTTTTTCTTCGCTGACTCCAAAGATTCTGCCGCGTACACGGAAATTTCAGTCATCTTACACGCGCACAACTGTAAGATCTCGTTCTTTTTTTCAGTTTATTACTCAAGCTGTAAACTCTGACCATTGTGTATGACGCTCTATTTTGCAACAGTATTATTCTGTGTATGATATCACTTCCTGACTTGTATTGCACGTTTTTCAATCAAATATACAACACTACTACTACTACTACTTATTGGCTTCATAGATTCGCTCATTTTTGCAAGTAATCGATCATTCCAGCGTACACGCTTGATGAGAGCTCATGAAAGATGCCTCGTGTTGACGATATATGCGCAGAGTATGAACATCGCTTTGTTTTTTATCTACAAACTAACACATGTTCCAAGAAATTGCCCACCTTTAAACAGCGTAGTTTAAATGGTCTTTCTAAATCACTAACGGGCCATCATCAATTGCCAATGCGTCGCCAAAACATGACTTAGAACTACCTGAGCTATGTCCCCTTAAAGTAGGAGTATCAGCACTAAGGAAAGTCGTGCACGCAACCTCCAATGCTTTCAAAATTTAGGTGAATTATTAAGTATTTCTAATAGTTATATAAAATGTGCAGCAAACCTAGTTACCAGTCCATCTAACTTCAATGCTATACTCAAGAACCAGTATCTGCCAATGCGTGTTAAATCTAGCACAATCGGACAGGGCCGCATCCATCGACAAAATCAAAACCTTCATTCAGCTAATTTGGAAAAACATTGTCAAGCTTGTTTTGGATTGTAAGATGATTCTGCTTCGCTAAACTAACAACACCTTCAATGTATGTTTGAGAGGGAACTAAAAAGTAGTAAAATTTCATATGAAGTGCATTGACGACCCTGTCAGCTAAGTTCTCATGTATACCAGCCTCTGCATAGAATCACTAAGTTTAATATGTCTCTCATTTCATCATCATTAGTGACTATCGCTTCTGTGAAATTCGTGCACTTCTCTATTGAGGTTGAGCTGAGGTGCAGGCCACCGTTTGAGCAATTGAAATAACTGATAAAAAGGGTCATTTGAAACTACATTGTTGTTGAGTGATAACGACAAAGCGATAACCTTTGCTTTCCCGGGCTTGAAAGGAGTTCAGCTAATCAACGCATGTTTTGAATGAGATGTATACACGAATGAGAGTCATTATCTATTCTTCAACAACAATGTAACTTAACTATCAGAAAGAAGCAAACTTCACTGCGAACCAACAGTGTACTTCGACAAAATTATGTTTACAAAATTATTCTGGAAAATTGCTGAGACGGATTTCATAATTAATGATTTCAAATGATATTTCAATCGATAAACATCAATAAAGCGATTGTAATTATTCGATATCGATTATCATAGCATTAACACATGCAAGCATACATTAAGTAGGCTGGTGTTTATCCAAGGTCATGATAAAGCAGCTTCACATGCTCCGACCTGACATTGAGTTAGTTGTGCTGCACTCAATCGGTAACGAGTTTCAGAGAGGTCAAATTCGACAGAAGACTTGCATTGACAATATACTTCGGTTTCATTGAAATTTGTGATAAATCTCATTTAAAAAAGCATCGAATGATTCAACGGTCACGAAATATATTTTCTGCTTCACTAAGACAGAGATTAAGGACAGAGGACGAGCCTATGCACCAAAACATTCATGTAATCTACAATAATCGTTGGATTTCCATGCAAAGGATATCTGACTGTTAGGACGAGTCCAAAACCACTAAGGTTATGTAGACCTCTTGCTCTGACCAACTGAGGTTTGGGCGCTCATGTGCGACTGATGTTAATTGTGTCATTGATGTGGAACTGCAATTAAGTGGGACAATTAGTGTCAAGATATTGAACGAAGGTTGTCAGTTCTACAGTGCGTCAAATTCGCGATGATCAGTGACAACTATAGGCAAATTTACAGTAAAGAAATGCAAATGACTCTTCATTGAGGAAGCAAGTTGTCTTTCAAATCGCTGATCAGACAGGTGTACTTCAGTCATGAATTAGTCTGATTATCTGTATTTTTTGAATGTGATGGAATCATGACGATCAAGGTATTCTTAATTCTGAACACAGCAGCACTTGCAAACTGATTCGCTTTAAAATTTGATTCTTGATATTGCACATTTTCAGCTAAACTTTAGAAATACTGCAAATAAAATGAAGAAGAATTTGGCGGAAAGTTTAGACAAAAGAGTTCGATGGAGTAAACAGGTGAGTCATGAAACTAGTCGATTCGCGTCACAAGTATGAATTATGAACTTCACAATGCAGTGAATTGAGACATTAAATCCCTCCCTAAATTATCATCCTTTTAATTCGGAAAACATAAGTTTGAAGATTCCGTTTTCTCACTGCGATTGTCATTGACCACAGAAGCAAACTCGAAGATGTGCAGCACATTCGCTGCAATTATAAAACTCGCATCTCTTCCGACTAGTGAGAAAGGAATGCGGAAAAGAAGGAGACGACAGAATGAGCAATGGAACTCTCCCTTCTCTCTCAAATTCCAAACTATTAAAAGAGAATGCTCAGTGAAGATGAAAATTCACCTCGACACTAAAAAGTTTTTGTTTGAGGATCGAAGTTCGGCAATTTCGTGTCTTAACACATGAATGGCCCTCAGCCTGGTGCGCTAGAAAGAGAGCTGTTACATATTTCAATTCTTCAAATGATGGACTTCTTACCGTTGAATGAATAGATGTAGACAAGAGAGCAGTGGAATTAGACAATTAATGAGATCGTTCACGAAATTGATGCAGAAATAATGATAGAATGATTTAGATGGAAATTGTCGCTAAGTTGGATAATGATATTGAGAAGAAATGAAAGGTATTGTATAAAAAACAAAAGGAAATCGAATTAGCAAACTTCAGGAGGCAACATCTGGGATAATATTCTTCTTGTGCTGAAATTCGGTTACAAAACTCCATTTACTTCACACTGCTGAGCAAAAAGTTGGCGTCGAACCGAACATTTCGGCCCAAATGCCTTCAGTCCAAGCCCAGTTCAGCCCACGTGCTTTCAGTCCAAGCCCAGTTCAGCCCATGTGCCTCTAGTACAGGCCCAGTTCAGCTCAAATTACTATTTATGAAACTAATCGTGACATCCCAAAACTCTGGACATAGGCCCTGATCTGTAAAATCCCAAACAGGAACTGCTTCCGGCTTCTGATTGCATGGAAAAATTTAAACTGTATTCTTGCTTTGCTATGAACTTGTTGTAATCTTGACATTTTTCTTTAGATTGCTTTCAATGACACGATGCTGCAAAATTTCCTTTCTTGTCTTGAATTCTATACCTCAGCTGAACTTTACTGAACGTGCCATGTAGCAGCCACATTTGTTATCCCATACTTTCATTCAGGTTTAGGTTTCTCTGTACACTGTGGCAAGGAAAATCACGGATTTCCTTCGATGTATTTTTATCAGTCAATGGGGTTACTAATTACGAACTTTTTCAGTCATGATCTCCCCACGAACTCTAATCCTTTCAGGCTTTTCTATACTTTGTATATGCTCTCTTCTGTTTTCTTCTTGGTCATCGGATGAAGGAAGTAAGGGAATAACTGAGATGGACGATTAGTATATTAAGGGAATAGCCTAACCAAGTAAAAAATGACTGACAACGAATTGAGTAGCAAACTGCTCTCCAAAGTGAGACTGACGATATCTCTCGAAAAATAAACTTTGAATGGGAAATGTCATAAATGCGGTCGCTTTCCCAACTAAAAGACCCTATCTCAACAAATCGGTCACACACGAAATGGGAATATCTGAGAATGCGAAAGTAACCCTTAATCAATCTTTCAACATATTGCATCTACCTTAGGTACATTGCGAAGTTTCTGATCTTCGAGATGGCAATCATCATGACAAGTAATGAAACAGGTAAGAAAGCAGGAGGTTTGGGAGAATCGTGTAACTTACTGAAAAGACATTGACCAACGTAAATAAAGTTAAGCGAAAGAAAAACATTTGGAGATGAGAGTGGACAGGCATCCCTCTTACGTTTGAAACAAATACCGCATTGCAAATCTTTCTCTCATTTTCTCCCTTTCTTGAAAAGATCATCGCTATTCCTCATTCCCATTACACACTATCAACACTGTTTGATCCAATGATCTAGAAAATGTAAATCCTTCAAAACCAAGACTGGGAGAATCTCATCATATTTTTTTCACCCGAACGCTCCTCTGCACACCTGCATCACACAAGTACACTGCACGCTTCATCGCCGCAAACACGGACAGAATACTGGGCTTCCCATTGTGTCTCCCAAAATACGAAGTCAGATACCGCCTCACTCAAAATGTCCTCTCAACTAACATCACCGATACTTTCTTCCCCTTCTCATCGGCAAGTGTGTGTGTGCTCAGTTCTCTCTGTGTGTATGCACTCTTCATCTAATTCGGAAATTAATAACGTCTTACATCTATGGTTAATGCATAATTCCTTGGATTAAGAATTATCGGCTGAAACCAACGTGAAATTTCCATTCCGCCGTTAGGATGACCGCAGTAATTTGAATTAACAACTCGATTAGCTGGACAAATGATGACAAGAGAAAGATGTGAAGCAGGTTCTCTCATTCCGATTGCATTTTCTGAAAATTAACTCTATTATCAATTGCTCACATTTTAGCTTGAGGAAATTGAATGAAAGAGAATTTGGGAGAGATATAGTGGTATATTCTAGAGAACGCACCCATCGTGGAAAGAAAAGACTCGCGCATCTATTCTTTATCTGTCAGAAAAGGCAGCTATGCCATTCATAGAGATCATATTATTAGCAGAATGTATTTCTAATGTCATAAAGCCAGGATATCTATGAGGAGAGGACATCGGCTATTGACGTATTGACAACAACAACTGATGAACATAGATATATGTGAGTGGCACATGTTCGAAAAACTGCCTACGTATAGGGTCGTAGGCACACAAATATGCCACAAGCCATAAACTTGCAGACATGCAAATACATTCAGAAGACAGAAAAACGACTCGACATGGTTGATGCCTAATGACTTGTTATATTCCTACACTAATTGCTTTTACCAGTATATGCCAGTAAATTAGACGGAAAACTTTTTTCAATTTACATTTCGTGGCATACTCTGTACGACAGTTAGCTAGCTTCGCGTACTTGGAAATAGCCGCAAACAATGCCGAAGGGGAAATACAAGTAGTGCCTTTTATTCTGTCAAAAGGTTTAACCTGCGATCTTCAATACAATTTCTCAACAAATTTCCGCAAATATCATCACACAATTTCAATGAAATTTCACATCAGGCTCGATTTCGATCTTAATAAATAAAGATAGATCCAATATTCTCTGTTAACGATGTTCTACAACATACTCTTCAGAGACAATGAATTATCAAGAACACGGAGACAAATAACGGAAACTTAATTCGCAACACAAGAAGTAAATGCGCATGGGACTTTAAAAGTACAGAAGCTTACTCCAATGACATGCTATCACGCAAATAAGGGTAGCACTTCTTTCTTTGTCTTCCGGAAACCGCCGATCCCTGATCTGTTTTACACCCCCGCTGTTGTGGAAGTGATAATTTACGTGATTTATAAATTGGTTCAGCTTGCGATTTCTTCCGAAGTGCCTGCCGTTTTACATAACAGATGTCTCATTTAGGTGGCAAATTTATATCTTGCACTTTCACACTTTTGTCGAATATGAATTCATCAAGTGCTTAATGACGAGTGCTTAGCGTGATATCTATGCTTGACGGTTCATTCATCTCAGGATTCATTGCTGCACAAATACTTGGCTTCTGCAGACTTTGGACATATAATGTACATAAAAAGGTGAAAATTCCAAAGTAACAGTTTCTGAAACTTGTGGAGCATTGATTTGGACTTTGACAAACTGCTAAGGAGAAAACTTACGAATTGAAGAGAATATTCAAACGATAATTTATGAAGATGTGAGACATGATGACGAGAAAGAGCAACATCGCTGACTGCTATGTTTGACTCGTTGCACCCTCAATTCGAATTACAGACCTGAAAACAGCTCATAACTTCCTTTCTTAGACAAGTAGCCTATTATCTGAGTACATTAGTTGAGTAACGAGCATTTGAAAAGCACCGGATGTGATCAAGTCGTGCTAGACCCATTGTAATGAAACCTTTAGTAATATTGGCTCCATTGCTCTACAGCACGAGAGCTCTTTCATGAAACTTATCTATGAAAAGACTTCCTCCAACATTGAGGATGATAAAAAGCTCATAAAACAGTGACAATCGAATAACGTAAGGGATTCCAGAAATGCTTTTGTCGTGTTTAAATTCTCTACATCGTTTCTGCCTTAATATTCCATAATTTCGATAAAAACGTATTGACTGTGTTCATAGCATGTTGAAAATACACTATTTGCCAACACCATTCGCACCAGAAATAAAACCGCTGTGATTTTTTCGGACTGAGGAAATTGAAGACGATTTGAGGAGAGGTATTTATTATTAATTCCAAGCAGAAACATCCGGAAACCTCTATCTTGCATTCCTATCTCGATGTCAGCAATTTCATTGACTGCTTGGAGCCCCGAGAGTCTATCATCGCAGCAAAACTGATGACTAAACACTTTTCTGACACATTTGCTAAACATAGTGAGGAGTAAACACACGCGCCGACTTAGCTAACGGAAAACAGACTGAGACTTACATTTACTTGTTTGGAATCGATCTAACTTTCGCTCTCACGTAACTGTGCAAACAATTCGCAAACAGACAGCGGTCATTCGGATTAAGGCTCTCTGAAAAGAACGACTTCAACGCCCGATGCAAACGAGAAGAGGTAAGCCTCATCTCTTAAACCACTCGATACAATCCACGTACACCCGACGCAGACGACCACGCTCGGCTTACCAGCATGGCTGCAAAGCGGATTACACGGATTGCGTGAGTAGGCCCGACTTAGAAGCCCCGCAGGCAGCCTTCCCACTAGAGGATTTCTCTCATCTACAGTTCTTTCTCGAAGAGCTTACCAACAAGTCCGTTACAACTTCTGACAAACTAGCCGAGCCAGAGCAAATCATTGCTGCTTCAAATTCTTACATCGTCGAGTGAAAAGCTACCATCACAGTCACCACCGATGATTACATAATGTCCTGCTTTAGAAAGTGACAGTACAACGCGGCAGGTAAACCATGGCGCACATATCACAGCTAAAAGATTGTCAGGAAATAGCCAGGTTTCATTGTCCGATGAATGATCGCTATCATCGATGGAATGAATGTGTGATCGACTAAATTCGAAGCTAAGAAAACACATCATTAGTTTTCACACATAATGATCATGTCACGTAAAATGGCGAACCACATTCTTCCCACAACATCACAATCATTACAAGTCATGGAAATTGAACATGTCTTTGTGCATTTCCGTAAAGAGCGCGGACTGATCTTAGTTGAATAAAGAACCGACCACCTACTTGCTAAACTACGCTGGAAAGTCGAAAGTACAACGGCACATACAAGCATGTGCTTTATTACAAATACATCAGACAATATTTAATTGCAAAGAAGAATCTAACTGCTTGAGAATACATGCTTTGGTATCATCTTGCAGCTGAGTGAACTATGATATTCAGAATTGCCCTGTGCAATAGTTCCTAAATTAAAACGAATAGTCGTCCGACAAGCATTCATAAAATGAAAGCATGAGAAAGGCAACTATGAAAAAATAAGAAAACTATCCTTAGGAATTCGAAAACTGAAGAAGCCAGATTGTTAGAGGAGATCCTGATGTTTTCCTTGTCACGGTGGGCTGTGCTCTCATCATAATGCCATTATCCTTTCTATACTTGACCGTCAAACATCAATAATTCTATTTAAATATCATTGAATTACATGAGTATTGAGTAGGCATAATATATGGCACAAGAATGAATATATAATCCTCGCCATAAAATTTATCGATAAATTTGCGACCTTCGCATGCAGAATTTGACGAAAATAACTCTTGCACTGTGCATACTTTAGCACTGGCTCCACTTTAAGTATTACTGGTACTTAAATATGCGGTGCTTTGACTCTGAAGAATATTTATTAGAACTCATCGAAAATCTATTGCGGAATATAATATGACTAATAAATAGTAGACTCACTTTATACACAAACAGACAAGATATGGCAACATACAGTACACTGCACGTATCCCATGCAGATTCGAGTTTATTCTTCAAAATGTCAATTCAAGTAGGAGATTGTTCTAAATATTCATGAGAAAATTAGAAAATGTATGTTAAAAGATATGCACAATTCTTATTGCAGATGTCTATTCTGAAATCAAGATTTTCAGTTCTTTGTAATTTCCAATTATTTCTTTATCCACAAAAAAGGTTATATTATTGAGATATATAAGAGTGTATGCAATCGCATTGATAAATCCTGTTGTTATTCCAACAAAAACAAATTAACGACAAATCAAAAACTACTTCAAAGGGAAAGAAACTCGAAGGAAACATCACTAATTTGCATCAACTACAAGGTTTCATTGAGTAAAAATAATGAATCTCTGTTTGAATCTCTCAACTGTAAGAGAAATAACTACGATATCAAATTTCAAACTCATCGTTAAATAAATGTTCTCATGTCGTTAATGCCTTCGCCTGTAGGATACAGAGACTTTCAGATTTCAACTTCTTAAGATTCGCATTAAGATACTGATTCCAGTTGCCAGATAGAAAACTAAAACTCGTTAACTCAAGTGATTTTCCTTTATGCAGTTCCTCGGCGTTAGCTGCTCGTAGTTCCTAATAACCCAGCATCATAAAAAGATTCCCTGGAGAAGCATAATTTGAATGTCGGAGAAACAGCAATCGACTTATTTAGTCTAGGAAATAGTTGGGAACAGTATTGTAAAAATGAAGTATACAGTGCCTAAGCTGAATCATACTTTATCTTCCCAAGTTTTAGAATAAGTTAGCATACGTTCACTCCGAAATTTCAAGGTGGCAAATGCAGGCAATTTCAAATTTTCTTTTCAGCAATTCGACAGCTTTCAAATGAGAGTGCATTTGGCAATCAAGGTCGCCAAGGTTTTCATGGTTTACCTCAAGTGCCAATTATAATCTGTCACAAATTCAATTAACAGAAGAATGAAGTGAAATGAATGATAGATCAAAATGCCATGCAAAAGACTTGATGCAGGATTCGAACCAACGGCCGAGACCTGTGCTCTACCTACTGAGCTACAAGGCGCCTACATGTGACTGTCAATTGGCAGGATCAAACTCTCTCCACCACACATCAGTTGCCATAGCAATTATGATCAATGAATAGATACTCGTCACAAATCGTGACCGCCGACAGTAAGGCAGGTAGCGGGGACTGAAGCATCTCCACGAAAGCATCTTAAACCATGTCGATATGATATTTCTTTTGCATTCTGCTGTGTACTCAAAAGAATCTGTTGCTGCATTGCTGCAATATTACAACAGCGAATTCAATCGGGTTCTTGTACACGCTTGACTGTTTGGAAATTAGAACGTATCATGACGTTCGCATTTTAAAATGTAGAATATGATAAGTTTCCTCACAGACAGCTATGGAATAATACACGATTGATCACAATCATGGGAAATTCCGATGAACTAGCATTCTGACTAACTACAAAGTTGTTACATAAACAGTAACAAGAATCAAGAAACTGCAAGTCAACATGAAACATCAACATTATCTGGATTTTTAGTTGCCTGCAATCCCTGTCGATCATGTTAATGCATTCGCATCACTATTCACCTCTCACAACATTGTAATCAAATTAATCTGCCCTTTGTTACTCCTCATTTCCCACGATATTATCACAAACCATATTGCAATGCTGGTGCTATGACTGCTTCTACATTCAGCTTTATCTACAACAAAAGGTACTGTCAATTACCAAAAATTAATTAAGCTTCATTTGCTGTAAAGAAATGAAAGTTTTAAAATAAACAATTTTCCGAGATACAAAAGCTGTTCAGCGTTCAGTTTTTGACATTTCTTGTAAATGAAAGGGCAGTCAGTTTAGTTTTATAAATCCTTCATATGGCAAGAAGAAAGTAGATCAATAGTTGATGCTGGTTAATGAAGGATCACAACGATGCGGTGTATGCAAGTTATACTCGTGTAAATGAAGATGTATTCAAGTTATGCAATGAAGTTTTCTAGTTATTTGTAAGGAAGTGGTCTCCGTGATAGTGGATACGTGCTTAGCCTAGCGGTCTTTTGGTCTGAAGGCAGAGCCCCGAAAATGTCACTGGCAGTCGGCGGAAAGGGTATTCGGACTAGTTCATTATTTACTTGTAAGGAATAAAATAATACTGCTGATCAAAAAAGTATGAGTATTAAAAAGTTCTTGAAATTGCCCGATCGTGGTCTTATACAACTATAAGCCAGTGTGACTCAATTTGTTTTTTTGGTTTTACCTTTAACTTGTTATTTTGTAGTTCTTTCAGTATAAGTTCCTCTGGCATAAGAGACGTTCTCGTGTGGAGTAAAAGTATGATGAGAGCAGAAGATTGCGTTGGTTTGGTCAGGTGAGAATATTAGCTGAAGGTATTCTGAAAGAAGTGGAGGAAATGAAGGTGTCAGACCCGCGGCCAGCTGGGAGACCAACAAAAACATGGAGCCAGTGCATCATGAAAGACCTGAAGCACCTGAAGATTGATGAGTCACTTGCGATGAATAAAGATGAGTGAAGAGGAGCAATCAGTCGCCCGACCCAATACATGTGAGAATGTGGACGTTAAACGAGGAAGAAGAAGAGAAACACATAGGCCTACTGTAAGCAGACTATGGATTGCATGCAGTCTTATTGGAAAAGCTTGTAAAAAATGCCCTACAATTATCAAAACGGATATTCACAGTGCTAAGGAAACAACTTGCTTTTAATTCACAGATAATTTGAATTCTGACTGAGTAATAGGGATCGCATCATGATCCTCGGATCTTAGGCATACATGCATGTAGAGAAGAAAAATTGTAAAGAAACAAAGAGCAAGAGATGCCCGCGAAAGACTAAATCAACCAACACGGCGACACGCGCCTCCTATCAAAAAATACGTTACTTCTCTCCGAGATAGGACAGAAACGAATTTTTCTGCTTCAAATATTGAAAAAATAATTTGGACGCAGTCTTCGGACATGTTGCAACTTTCGACTTCAATCGCGAAACTGACTGATTGGAATATCCGGACAATTTCCAAAAAATCTGATTTTAGAGGGCAGCTACCCACGCTGAAATGGATGCCTGACCGCCTCAGTTTGAGATCCATCAGAGCCAAGGTATAATCGCGACATACTTCATTATCCTTCCATTTCAAAACAGTGTACCCAGACTGGGTTTAGAAATTAAGAAAGGCTTGGTTCTTATTACAATGGTCGCTGACTACATAGCTGTTTACGTTGCCACGAAAGACTTCTCCCCTCCTAAAGTTTGGCTTTTTGCCTGAGATAAGAATGTCAAAATTCTACATCCACTACACACGAAGTACACACAGTACTTTGCGTACACAAAATCGCTGGGTTTCTCAATAAAGAAATACAATTCACTGCTTTCCTGTGTTTCAAAGCCTACTTGCGCACAAATTGAATTACTCCCCTTCCCTATAAAGTGAAGCGAACATCTTTCTAGCAAGGGAACGTCAGTTTGCGAAAAAGTTTTATCCATCGCCACAAATTACCTCCGACATGGCAACCCAGAGTGTTGGAATAAATCCCATAAGCGGCCTGTCAAAAAGGTGGAACCATTAACTCCTCTTCAATTGCATGTCCCTTGTCTTTAATTTAGGAAGGCGCATTACCGCCGCTTTCGTTCAACCGCCTTTCTGACATGCTTAGAGGAGGAAAACTTTACTTCAACCAACTTAACACCATTGATTATTTCTATCTATCAGATGACTTTCATGTCAACGCCCTCCACACTTCTCTTCTGGGAATGAAAACGTGTACTATCTGCCTCCCCATGTCTTGAGAGCTTTGTGGCACCTGTAATTCGCGTCATTTGGGAAATTCAATTACCAGCCACCTCCTATCACTCTTCTCAAGGCTTACTCATCTCATAAAAAAGGAAATACGGTACTTATCAAAGCGCGCAATCGTGGTTGAATGGTAGTAAAGGAACAGTAATTGACCTCTGATATCAATAATAAAGATGAGAGCATCATAACTGAGCCACGATGATAATAATAGAGGCAGTCGAAGGGCACAGGCCAGGGCCATATAAAGAAGAATCCACAAAGCGGTCAGATAAGGAGCCAAAAGGGCAATCTGAGATTACACAACTGCCTTGTTGGGACAGAAAGATATCGAGAACTCATTAACATTCATATACTGAATCGTTAGCGAATTCTAGCTATAAAATAGTTGAAGAAACGCGGATTTTACTCTTTGTAAGAGGACAATCTACAGTTGTCATTGCAGAGCACTTGCGAATAGTGATAACTTGTCAATCGAAATCACAGACCAATTCTCTCATTACAGTGCGCTCGATAAATTCATGCGCTTACAGTCTAGAAACAAATGAAGCAAAACAAGCATACACAATTTACGAAAAAGTTCTAGTTTGAGATATTTTCTAAAACATATTGTAATTATAATATGCAATTCATATTCGCGAATTTTCAATAGGATGGAATTTGTAATCGAACAGATCTTTCTGTTTGAGAATTTTTTGAAAATTAATCAAATAGGCAGAAAATTTTGTCATAAAATGATTTTCCTACCATTTCAGCAATCAGTTAGGTCAAAATTTAGCAGGATTAAAAGTTTCAACGATAAATCTTGCGCCTCGCGATCGGATCAAAAGATCGGAAGAAAATTGTCGCGGATCGCAAATATATTCATTCTTCACTCACAGGTCAGCGGATGTGAGTTAGTTGCAACCGAAGACTCTACACTCAAGCCATTAGTAGCCCGAGCAAGGGTCAGTCTAGTTGACTGACCCTTTGGTCGGGATATTCCGGCTCCGGCTTTCAGCCGTCTCTCCGGCGGGACATATGAGGCTACAATGAAGGTCAGTGCAAGGATGTTAGTTCAAGAAAACTACTGAAGAAACTTGAAGGATGAAAGCGATTATGGCTTGATTATTTCGCTGCTACTCACCTCCAGGAATACTTCGGGGTTTGGCACCTATGACAGCCAGGTTCACGTTCGCTTTCCGGCCGTCAATGCAGGGATTCGGTTCTTTGATGGCGTTGAAGGCATCCTCAGGCCGCTTCATGGTTACCTGAAGTGAGAAACATCGAATATGAATCAAAGAGATCATGGAACATCTCTTGCATATTAATGACATTTTAGAAAGTTCAAGAGTTGCATCATTGCTGATTCAACAAGATTAAATCTGCTCACATCCAGTTATTTTCTCTAGGTTAGGTACATCTCTCGAGGTCACAAAGTGTTACAAAGTAATCCACTGGCCTTCACGAAGTTGGGTAGTCCTGCAGTAGGCCATTACACGATGCTTGAAATGATTTTGTTTTGTAATTTTGTGTACTGAGTCATCAATGTCCCTCTGAGAACAATAGTGCATATACCTTTTGGTCCACTACTTACCATTAGCGAAAAATATCTACGAAATGCATTACACCGATAGCATAGAAATCCAAGAAAGCGCACCACTACTTAGAGGAGGGACTTATCAGCCTAGTTGCATTCATGAACATCAATAAAACAGATTTATCTTCGCTTCATCCAATGTCTACAATTCCTCAGGAAGATCGATTACAATCGGTTAAACATCGTTTCAAGTTTGGTAAATATTCTATGTTGACATTTCTACTTCAGAAATGGCCATTTTCTGGCGCAAGATAATTCAGTAATTCTCAAAGAAAGAGGTACAAGATCTTTAATCGATCAATACATCAACACCGTATGTTATTTAGACTGCACATTTCGAAGTGTGTCGATTGTCGAATAATCAACTTTGATAGCTCATGTAAAGTAAAGGCTCTGAGCAGCTCGGTAGAGAAAATAACAGATGCTTCGCGTAAAATCAAGACACGAAGCAACGATTTAAGGCAAAGTATATTTGAAGTAGAAAGGGTCAATGATTATCAAGATACGAGTTGAAATCGACGCCTACTTCTTCATACCAACACTAATGTGAAATGACAGCTGAATTGCGAGCGATCACTTTCGAAAACTGAAACTAGTTAAACGTTGCCAAATCAAAGTACGGACCAGAAAGAACAGAAATTACGTAAATATTGGTCAAGTTTTCTGATATCTCTCACCATGTGCACCGCTCACAGCGTATTTGTAAGCGTCACTTACATTGCTGTTGATGAGCGATTGAACCGCAATGAATGTCAAGTCAAAAAATCAATTTTGAAACATTCTGTGCACCCAACACATGTCTTGTTAGAATTTCATTCTGCGCACAGGTACAAACCGATTCACCGACGAGTGCCACGGCCCTTTGCAGCAATTTATCTTATCATCGCATAACTAAAAGACGAAGTACAGAAATCCCAGACTATATCCGGCGTTCAATCGCATTCCTCTTTCCGATCACGAGAGGGCAACACCCATGTCATTGGAGGTAACTTACAAATTGGTATCGGAATTCTGAGTACGCAGAGAGCCAATGTTGTTTAACGCTGCTGACGGATGCGGAATGCTATTAACACAAAATCTCACTCAGAAAATCTAATGAATTTGTAAACCCACATTACAATGCTCTATCGAACATAGATATGTAGCAGCGTGATTCTTTAGCGAACTTTCCCTCCTGATTCATTTTCATGTGTCAACTGCTTCATTGACAAGCACTACATGTTATGAACGCGATGTGTTTTGAATAATTACATTGTTATCAGAGAAAAGCTGATGTGAGAAGCACAAGTGAATTCGTTGAAGTTATCATGCACTTTAGTTTACACGAGTAAAAATGAATTAACGGAATCATCGTAACGCACATCAGGATTTGTTCGTATTTTCACATTTTCTTGTATGGCATCAATTTGAATTCACTAAATAACGCGGTGATTCGAAAAGTGTTTCCTTATTGAGCTCGAAAGTAATTACAATGGAAAAATACAAGTATTTTTCTTTAGAGACTATTTTCATGTCATGTCGAATGGAAGGGGGAAATCCATAATTTCGCAAAGATTTCTCGATTGAATCTTCAAGATAGACCACGCTCCTGCTAATAGTTACAACAAATACTATCTGTTAGCTGTTAGTTACATCCATCAAACTATTCTTTCCGAAAAAAGTTCTGATATTAAAGCAGATTCTGCTACAACTAGGGGTCGCATTACCGGGGTATTTTTGGAAAACCGGTAATTCGGTAATTACCAGTTTTCTGATAATTAATATTGTATCTAACAAGGCAGAGAAAATACTAATTACATGTACGTTAGAAGGCCCTAACGACGCACTTCATCACTTTCTTGCATTCTTTGCACTGTGCATGTTGACCCGGTTTGCCCCCAGAATCTTCCCGATCATAGAATCGCCAAATGCCGTCGGTTTTGAAGCTCGTAAACACGACTTTCGATAAACACGAAAAAGCAGTGCTCAGTAATGCTGTCCTTAAGGCGAACTGCCGTAAGCATTGAAATCGTTATCAGTTTGATCTCGACTATTCGCTCTACAGAAGTCACGTGAACTGAATCAATACTCCCAAAGGCTTGCGTTTCGGACTGTCATTGGTAATTCTCCTTTCTCCTGCATGCACTAGCTGCAATCAGGTTGAAAATTGTCAGACGCCACATTGTATGAAGCGTATGCCAACCGCCTTCCATTGTATGAGATCATAAGACCACAGAAATCCGACCTGATGTGACTGCCTCCCACCATAGTCTATGTAGAGGTTGTGTGTAGCGCGCAGTGGTGTGTGAGTCTCCTCTAATCGAACAACTCAGATGATCTGCATTATTGTACTTTAATCGCCTTCCATGTCACCTTTGGCTGCAATGAATAAGTAGGATGAATGGTTTGAATTACACCTTTGAAAACCGGTAATTCGGTAATGAATAAAATCACAATTACCGGTATTACCGGTTTCGGTAATACCGGTAATGCGACCCCTAGCTACAACCAATAATTATAATTGTGGGGCAAATAATTGATAAGATCATTAAGTAAGAGCATTAATAATCGTAATATTAATAATTAATATTTCATTTAAGTCCCAACAATGAGAATCGTGGGGGACACAACAGCGAGTAAGCGGTTACAAAAATTAAATATTAAGTTATGTACTTAATTTTGATCATGTTTGTAACCGCTTCCTAACTGAGCATTGAACTGAGCATTGAATAGACTGAAGAAAGAATGAAGAATACTTTTCTGATATTTTCATCTTGATGTAACACGACTAACTTCTAATGACAATCATATTTAACTGTCTCACTTGAGGAGTTCGCGATAGAGTCATCGTGTACAGGAGTGGTAGGCAACGCGTGGCCCGCCACCGCTTCTCATATCTTAAGTGGCCCGCGGACATAATTTGAATCGATGATGTGAAAATGGCTCACTCCGACTTCGACATATGGGAGGTGCATCTAAGGGCGAGGGAACCTCTTTAGAATTTGCAAAACCATTGATTAACAACTAAATGAGCAATATGATGGCACAAAAAATTCACATTCGAATTGTCCAAGTATGCTCCTTTCGTAATGAACATCTCGTATAAGCACATCACATGTGCGAGTCTATGCTAAGTCACATAGCATGTTTCTCTACGTAATAAACCACACCTCAATGAACCTAGAAAGAGGCTACATTAATTAGGCCTTGACGACGAATGGAGGAATTCAAACGCAAGATTTTGACGGGGCAACATTTTTTTCAAATATTCTTGATTCTTGCATGAGCTGATTTAGTGACAATATTTAGACTTTTACCACAACAATGAATAGTTACGTACTCTCTCAGTCATGACAATCCATTGATAAACGATAAGAACTTGAGTAAAATATGACAAACATAACCTTTTGGTTCCTAAATGCAGTTGACTTAACTATGGACACTTGTAAATTAGCATTAGAGAGCATTCCTCCAACGATTATGGATAGAACTTAAGCTAACCTCGTGAAAGACTGGTTTTCGTGGCACAGTGACCAATAACCTGGCTTTGTGATTTTTGGTAGTGTGCAGTTGAAAATCGGCAAAAAGGGCATCTGCACTGAGTAAGTATGACTATCGCCGCTTCATGCGACATGTTCATTCCATACAGACCTCTCATATAAACCTTTTAATTTATGAACGGCAAACAGTTGGCAAGGAATATTCTGTGATCAAGACTCAGCTGTAAAAGTAAACTTGGCCACGAATCAGTGCAACTATTAATCAAGTCAACTTTCCTAACGAAGCACGCTGCAAAATGAAAAAGTAGAGAATCGAAAATAAGAATGAACTACCGGCCAAGCGAATATCGAAGCTCGAGAGACATGAACTTGTACAGGGAGGATGCGTTTGATTTTTTCGATCACTTGAAGAATAATTAGAGCACTTTCTCTTCTCTACAAAGGCATCCTCAATCATCTGAGTGCATTCTCTTCCTGCTCAACATGTTCGCGTGTTAACATCAGCAGTTATCGCTGCAGTTCACTTTTGATAAAACGCCAGAATTCGCGAAGGCGCAAACATCAATTTTTTATGACTCACTAAAAAAGTTATTCACAACGCCGTACGGTCTACCTCGCGACCACCATTAGCTGTGTCTAGAATATTGCACAGCTGGCGGAGTAGGCGGTTATCAATATCACCATGAATTGTCGTGTATTACAGAAACCATAAGGTCTGAGATAGAATATTGCATGATACGGATATTCGAAGGGAACATCTGTGAACGAACGTTAAATGACATCAGCGCACATGCATATCCAATAATATAAATCACATTTATGATTAGTTAATTTGCTGGATAGAATTTCTCTGCCGTAAAAATCCTTCACGTCAATCTAATCTAGGACAGTTGAGAACGATTTTTAACATGAAAAAGCAAAATTTATTTGTGCATGACTATCATCATGTTTTTTTGTTTCTACTATCCAATGCAGGTGACATCTCATGGCCTAGAAATACAAGTTGACTTGCGTCAAATCATAAATCTGGTAACTTGTAGCCATAGGTCAGTCAACGAACTCAAGAGTGTAAATTTTGTATGATAATCAGACGCAATGACATACTCTTTGCTTTGAAATGCTTTTAGGAAGTAACAATGAATGAAATGAGATAAACAATTATTCAAATCGCCGTGAAAATGATGTGCAACTGGTGGGAAGCATGCGTGCATTCATCGTTTTGGTGTCTCAATTTATCAGTCGTCAATTGAAATGATCCCATAACTTCTCAAGATGTAGCATTATTTCTACCACAAAAGTGCAACTGGCAATTTGAGATTTTGCTAAGTAGTTATCATTTCACGAATTCCGCTGTTTTTCTATTTTTTTTTCTTATTGGTGATATAGGTGCTCCATGCTTCCATGATTGCCAAAAAGACAGTCCCGAACCCATAAAATTGGCGCAAACGTAACTCAACGGAGTTTCTTCCATATCTCAATGAGTCGGATTTACTGCAAAGATACCAGTTACAGCGAACTGCTTTGGCCAATCTTGATCTACAGAACAAATACAAAAGCATTCATTTTAAGCATTCGTCTAAAAACAATGAAGAGCAAAATTTAAATTTTGGAATATCGTTCGTCATCATCTTTAAAGAAAGAAATTCTTCCTGTACGAGGACGAACCGGAACACTGATAATTTCAAGTTGAATGAAAAGCTATATCAGTCCGCCTTCTTAGACAGTTGCGGGTGTACATTCAATTGCACACAACAATTATATTATTGTGTTAGAATTTCATGCTCCATTGATTACAAAAAGGTAAAGAATGGTGTGAAATCTCAGTCCTATTACAAAACCAATCGCACAAACACACTCCATCATTGCATTCATCTAACAATGAATACCTTCGATACCTCACACCACATTTACAATAGCTGGTCATAAAGAAAGACAAGGTCAACAGACTAGCACTGTCAGGGCAATACAGAAGGCGGTGCTTTATCTATATAGCAAAATAAAGTGGGGCTTCAAAATGCTAATAACGTGTGGTATCATGAGATACACCTCAGCAGCCGTCAATCATTATCTTATCATGAAGAGAGCTGTTATGTTAATGCAGATCTACTGAAATATACACTTGATAACGTTATCAATGTGGTAATACGAGTATGGACGAAATGATTTGGCGGACTCAGGTATGATACTTATGATCAGGTTTCCCACGACGATCTGTCATCAAAGTAGCACAGCAAGTGTTGCTGGAGTTACCATTGATGTCCTTTCATGCTTCATGAAGTTAACAGGGTGCAAAACCATTTCTTCAGCTCTATTAACAACTTGCTGACAGCCATAGATGACTTACATCATAATGTAGTGAGCATGTGGCATTCTACATGTACTTAAGTCATAGAAATTAACAATACCATAAAATTATCTACTTCTATGACTAAAGTATACATAGATGTGCAATTCTGAAGGTGATGATTATACGTACATTTGTCACATGTTCGATTTTTAATCATCGCGAATTTGGAATATTCTCTTAACAACCGAGTTCAAGCTTACCCTTGAAAATACATAACCAAAAAACGAACATTCGCATGGACTTATTCATTTGGAAAAAAACAAGGGAATAATATGTGCTTCGTCTCGCGCATACAGAAAAGTAGAAACTTTAATTGAATCGATGAATCCTTCCATAGAAATCTCTTTGCGAAGACAATGCAAACTACTCTTATTTATCCGAATATGAAGTTCACCCAAAACACTGAATAATGGATATAAAGTAAATATGACCAATTTGACTGAGAAAACTTGACAGATGTTTACCTCATTGAGACATTACGATGAACAGCCTATTTCCGCAAGCTGGACAGCGCTGGACACAATACATGACATGTTAAATGAGGCTACCGCAAGTGTCGTTAGAATTAGATGAATATCTTTAGCTCTAATTTCACTTTAACATAAAAAACACGTTGAATAATTGATTAGAAACAAATTAGTCCACGACAATGACGCGAAAAAATTGTTTGACTGAAGCTGCCGTAATATCAAGGTCACCTTCCAGGACAAGAGGCACAATAGCACTATCTCACAATAACAAATGAAAGCGACATGCATTGAGTTCCGCTATATTCAGGTATGAAGTTATGACACGACTACCAGTCGAATGTTGGAGAAAATTGCTTTCTTCTTGAATTTGAATCTTTAGAAACTTTCAGGCTTTTGTCTTTATCACGTACACGAACATGCACACACTTCCCACTGAAGCATTCGTACATAAGGCGCAAAATCATAGGAGTTAGGCGACAAGGGGTAAATTGAAGTTGCCTTTATACATAGAAATTGCAGTTCGCCATGGGTTAATGGTGGGCCAGGTAACCTTGTTGGATACCCAGGTTTGTTGGCGTGAATGAGAATGACATGGGAAATGGGATGGGAATGGGATAGCGTGCTGAGATTCATCTTCACATCGTGAAAATATTCGGCATTATCAGGGGCCATAAAAATAATGATGGTATACTTGCATCCAGTGTTGTACACAAAACACAACTTTCCTCTAAAAATTAAGGTATCAGCGCCAGTTTAAATTTTAAGCTGACGTCGTTTAAGACAATCGTCAGAGAGAAAGACAAGACAGAAAGCGTCTAAAATATTGTTATAATAGTGTAATTTTATTAGGTCGTTATTTCAGCATAGGTGAGAGATTATAAATTGGACCGCCGATCTTGGCTTGCTGATCATAAATTGGCAACAGACTACAATACATAAATGGCCTTCATTACACCGCACATACAGGGGAGGGGTGCAACACAGGCAAGCAATCATTTTGAGTTGACAGTAGGAGAATTGTACAAACTAAGAAAATTTGAATTGTATGTAGTAGTGGGATAGTGATAGTGGAAATACAACAGATCCCACCTCTGCAGGCCTTATAGAACAAATTAACTAGGCGTGAGGATGATGATCCATTTGCTTGATCCGGAGGAACATTTGGCTTCTTTTTGATAGGTATCTGACTTAACTGAAATGTCTAATGACGGCTTACAATCACATTATTTTTGAATGGAATCAGTTTTCATACTTCATTTTGTGTGTGCACGATAGACTTGTATAATATGCATAGCTCAGCATTTGCAACAGAAAAACTTGCTTTGTCAACGAACGCAGACAGCTTAACAGTCTAACAATACTGAGTGCCATAAACAAGAAAAATACGAGGAAAATAACCTCCTGAGATTTCACCTTGTCATTTGGTATCAATTACAAACTGATATCATCACATCGGGCCCTTTTAAGGAGCTGCCATTTCGGGATCGCCAGTCGTTAAGCCGGGTCGCATCAATTTTGCATTCCGTTGGTAATATAATTTCAAACACGACTTAGGATACAGAGATAGGGGAGAAACGAGCGAGAAAGATCAAACTGTAGATTACGGATGCTTCCCCTGTGTCTCAGTTAGGAGCTCAAAGTGAAACAATATTCTGGGATGAGTAGACACTTGAAAATCAAAGTCCTTGCTGCCTCACTGTACGGATTAAAACTTTCGGAAAGGATCTTATAAAGATCAGAATGCTACGTGAAAAGCTGAAATTATGGAGATACATTGCAATTTAAATAATCATCGCCAACAGTCTGAAGTTTATTACTTAAATCAAAATCAATTGCGAACCTTACTAAGTAATAATAGTCATTTACGCAACAAGTGCAAAGCATCCACTCTTATTGCATCTTTTGAGATCAACATGTCTATGCACAGCTCGAAGGGCGAGGGCATAGCTTGTTGATCGAGAATAATGCAATTAGGATGGATATCCTTGCACGATCTGCGTAAGTAACTTTATCAAATTTCACAGTCTCAGAATCTATGACCATCAGAATTTTATAGCTGTCAAAAATCTGCCTCCATTTGGTAGGGAATTGTAGATATCAACGGTATTTCTTCAGATTTCCATGTAGAATTGACCGCTTTAGAGGATGAAAGACTTTCCATGTGCTAATTTCATGCACTCTTTGGAAAGCATAGACCAAAGAGGTCTAGATATCTATAATTGTACAATTATAGATATCTAGACTTCTTTGCATAGACTTTATTATAGAAGCAATGATCATAGAGATTATTGCGCTGTGAAAAGGTTCTATTTCAAGAGAAATGCGTACATACCAAAAATACAAGAAAATAAACTGCAAACACAAACTACCTTAGCTCAGAAATTAAGTCCTTATCACCTACGAAAATTAATTGAACAAGATCTAACAAAATTCAAAAATTTCAAATAAGTCCCTGGCAGATGGTAAGGTAGCCAGAACAGAGGCAGCATTCCCCCTCTGAACACTCATGCTGAGTCTCTGCATAAAAGAAGATGTGGATCTTGGATCCCCAGTAGCCGCTTCAACCCTCCTGCCAACCTCACGGACGAAAGATATAGCAGAAGGTCCCCAAGCCCCAAAAGTTTCGATACATATGGGAATGACTTCATATGTAGGCGACAAGTTCGAATATTTGGCAAGCTTACGATGTTCAGCTGCCGTCGCCGTCTTTCCTGAGCCCGAAGCTGAGGATTCCACATAAGTTGGGGACAAAGTGTCACGGCAGGTAAAATCCCATACATCACATTTGCCAGCCCTCCACGGAATCATTGTTAAACCGTCGGGGCGCTTGCCGTCTGTTCGTGAAACGCCCGGAGGTTCAAGTATGGCAGGGACACCTCCTGAAATAAGAGCTCGTCGGATCAGGTCATTTGCTTCATAATGGCGAGCAGATCTTCCAGCACTTCTTTTACACCTCAAACCATGTACACCAGAGGGGTACACTTCTTCCCCACACACACAAATATGCGGATGACACACTTGAATGCCCAATCGTAGCGCGCATGCAATTCGTAATTGCGAATTAGTCAGTCTTAGTCCAAGTGATGTTACAGGTAGCGCATTTAGCCAGACACTGGAATACTTGCATGACACAGCAAGAAAGCGAGCTTTGTCAGCAACAGTCTTAAAGGAGTCAATCATTCGTTGGTGTATGTTCTGTAAAATTGGTTTGTCCCAAAGACGCTGTTTGTTAGGAATATCTGATGAGTCAAAGTTCACGAGAGCTTTCCACTTAGCATATGCCTCATTAAACACAGGACTTGAGTAGTCTTCATCATGATAGGGCAGAAGAGCAAAGCAGAGCGTTCTAGTACTACACGCTGAAGCCAAGAAGGCAGGTAATGATAGCTGTGCAGCACTTCGAACACCTAATCCACCCATTGCCACCGGTAAAGACGCTTGAGTCCAAGACGAATCATTTAATCGACAATTAAGAATATTTTCCAATGAATGACGGAGAGTAGAGTCATACCGATCCAATATGTCAGGATGATGGAAGCAGGGAGTCGTCCTCAAAAGATACAGCAACTTCGGAATCTGATTGTAGTTGGAAAGAGCCAATATAGAATGATGGTGGTTTTATTTTCTGTTTCTTACTTCCTATAATTAATTTCAGTTAACATCCGTTAACTATCTTCAGGTTAAAAGGAAGGAAATATGGTCTAGTATAAAATTTAAAATTCACACCTACGTCTATGTCATAATAACATAATATTGAATACAAAAGGGGGGAAAGGGCTATGGAACAGGTAGTATTGGGTTACATAGTACCAATAGCATCTTAATGATGACCTGACTAGATATGAAAACAAAGGACATAGAAATGGACTAGCAATACAAAGGCTTGAGTTATAAGTACATGCAAATATCATATAAGTATAAAAAAATACAAAGCTATAAAACGATTGGAAGAAGGTAATAGGTGTGAATTAGAAATTTGATACTGTTATAATGTAATACATTGTCATGTTTTATTATTTTTACATAATAGAAAATATTTGTTAACAATTAACAACAACAACAACATCTGTAATCAGAAATGTGTAATTTATCAACTAAAGTGTGATAAGTGTGATAACTTCTACATTGGAAGCACCATAAGACCATTACATATCCGTTGCCGTGAGCATAAAACAAACAGCAAGTCTTCCATGTATAACCATCTTCAGAAATGTCACAGTTACAACTTTTCCACAACCATTCTTTCCCACGATAGTGATACATCAAACCTAAGACTTCGTGAAGCATATTATATGAGAAAAATGAAACCAACAATTAACAGCAAAATCGAACTCAACAATTATGCAGATTTTCTTTTTGATTAAAAATATTTTCTATTATGTAAAAATAATAAAACATGACAATGTATTACATTATAACAGTATCAAATTTCTAATTCACACCTATTACCTTCTTCCAATCGTTTTATAGCTTTGTATTTTTTTATACTTATATGATATTTGCATGTACTTATAACTCAAGCCTTTGTATTGCTAGTCCATTTCTATGTCCTTTGTTTTCATATCTAGTAGCGATCGTTTCATATATAGACGCGAATTCAGGCGATCTAATTCTTCTAATTTTTTCAGCATAGCTGGTTTGATTGAATCTACACCAATTGGTGCTCCTAAAAGAGTGCCATCTTTCGCCTCCAAAACCTTGATGTCAGGAGCTATTGAAAGAAATGAAGCAATTGAATCTTTGCATTTGACAATGTCACTGACTACGAGTTCACATTTATGAGGATTGACAACCAATCCAAGACTATTTCCTTTTTCAAGGATACGGACAAAATCTGATAGAACACCGGATACTTTTCCACCCATCGTGCCATCATCAAGATACCAAATATTCAAATCTGATACTCCATCTTTCACAAGGTCATGAATAGCCAAGCAAAATAGCAACGGACCAAGTGGATCTCCTTGCTGCACGCCTTCTGCTGATTCTATTATTTCATACATATATAGAAGACTAGACGCAGACGAATAGCATTGATAAACAAAGTGAAAAATTTCTGGAATGGATTCCTTAACACATTTCATTACTACGTCTCGTCGGACAGAGTTGAAGGCATTTTTGAAGTCAATTTTCAAGACTACTTCTTCGCTTGTCAAACCAGAAATGTAGTCACGGGCGGCGTGTACGGCGGCTTCAGCACCCAACTGAGTCCCAAAACCAAGTTGACGAGGACGAAGGAAATCACCCATCCTATCAATTACAGAGAGATTGCATATTTTACCAATCATGCGACGCAAAGTGAAGCCAACGGCAATAGGACGAACACCACCGTCTGACTTGGCTAAAGCACACAGAGATGCACCCAAGAAAATTGCACATACATTTTGAGGAATATTTCCACTCACAACTAGTTGCGAAAATCGGGAGAGGGCGTCATGCAATCTGGATGAATGTTCACCAAGCCAACTGGAAGTAAGATCCTTCAGGTGTTGGGGTCGAAACCGTCCGGACCTCCAGAAGAACCATTCGGAAATTTTTGTATTGCACTTTTCACAATCTCCACGGTCATCAACAGGGGCATGCATTCAGACGCATCATCAGACTGTTATTATATCATGCTCACGTTCAGCAGCTGGTAAATGTTTTGCTTTTAATTTTTCAGTTGTCGCATCATTGAACGGTGCCATAGTTTCATCTGAAGAGGCAATTCTAACAGCTCCTTTGATGTCTCCCTCAAGAGATCTTTTCGGAAACCAAAGCAGCTAACTTCTCACGGTCAGTCTTATTTTTCCTTGGTCTATGCTGTTTCCGATTTGGCTGGTTGATCTGATCATCATAGACTAAGCTGTCAAAATCAGATATACGTCGGTTTACAATCGAAGCCAATGACTTTGCGTTCTTCCCAGCTCTCTTTGGCTGTGCCAGGCACAGGCGTGCAAAACTAAAAAGTTTCGCCCATGATGTTGTATCATTAAATTTGATGACGTCATTCAATAATTTCGTAAGCAAAGTAGCAGCTTGTATTCTACTAGCTTTTGGAACTCTCTTTAAAATTCGCCCACGATTTGTAAAGCCTTGACGTATTTTATTGATGGCTAACTCCGGTGATGCATCAATGTTACTCACATCACAAAGAGAATCAGACTTGGACTTGTGTAGAGCAAAATCTGAGTGAATTTTAGTCACTGAAAGCAGCCTGTCCATTAAAATACTTCTTTTCCCCTCTGTAGGCATGTTTCTTAGCTCTAGCTCTTGACGTAATTCCGTAACCCGCAATTTCGTAAACGGATTCCGTTGATATAAATTTTCCAAGTCTTTTCTAGAATTCAGACAATTAGTGCAGAATAACGTGAGTATTGCTGATCGCTGATGTGGTCGATGTCCAACACACTCTAAGTGTATCCATTCTTTACAGTTACTACACTGCAATAAATCATTGGATTCAACAGAATTACAAATGCAGCAAGAGAAAGTACAGGTGGGCATCGTATGGTGGTCATGACTATCTCTGTCATGACTCGCTGTGAAATATAAAGGTTCGTTAATGGCAACAGAGATATGTAATAGATATACGATATCATTCTTCAAATTCCCGAGGAATAAATAGCAATCTGCCCGAGCGTAGCGAGGGCAGATTCTTTATTCCGAGGGCTTTTGAAGAATGATATCGTATATCTGTTATATACCATGATAGTGGAATCTAATAATCTTCCCCGGGAAGTTTATTTTGCAGCATAGTGGTTGAGAGTGATCTCGTGCTTCGTCATATCTATGATGTGTACATGTACATGTCATATCTATGATGTCCACACTAAACTTATATTTTGAAATCTCAGGGAAGTTTATTTATTTAGAATTAGAAAACAGAGATCTATGGAGTAACTTCTGCAGTAATTTCAGAAATTGCATCGTCTGATTCATTCATTCACCGATTCAATATGGAAGAAATTGATTTAGACTTTGATGAACTTGCAAGTTTAATGGATGATTACAAGCATCATCATTCAGATTCAGATTGATTCAGAGAAAAGCTCATACAGGGAACAGATCGCAGGCGCAATCAATTTATGAGGAAGTCGATGATGAAGACTTCCAGTTGACATATTCAGTTTTATATGGTGCTAGACCGAATGCTTCCATCGATTCAACTGCATATATGTCAAACTATTCAACCAACATGAATGCAACAAGAATATTCATGAACAATGAAACATGGCAGCTACAAATGCCCGCAAGGAAGCAAATGAAGATGGATGTGAACGCTGAGACAAACCACATTTCATTCCATTTCTTTTGACTTCACATTCATATAGGCCTACTTACCGCTTTATCGTTCCTTGTAACGTACTGTATGTAGAGATGTGATGTTTTGACTCTACATGTACATGTGAATTATTAATTAACTTGAATGAATGCAATTCATGATTGTTCAATTACAGATATCGTTAAACCAAACGTAGGGATATTCTCTGAAAATAACTCCCGGGTTATTGAAGGGATGTCTATGTACATCATGGTATATCTCACAATAACACTAAGCTGAATCCACTGTTAAAGTATTAACGCTGCTACTCGACACTGGGGTTGGAAACGGATGCAAATCGTTCAAACAAAATTTCGGACCGTCTGCATCTTTGGGTTTGAGCGGCATTGACTTCAGTCCTGAATCCTGGCGACTTCAAATGATGTTCTCGGGTTTAGACTAGACGACCAGAAGATTTCTCAATGACCAACTTGATACCCATAATACCTGATGGTATTTGATTGCGACAATCACTTAAAGATCACTCTTTGTCATAATCATCCATAGCAGTGGCAATTTTAAGATCAGATGTGTCGAATATGATGCTGTCATAGAATTGAATCACTGAAAAATGGATGGATTAGTGTTGAGTTAAATTTCAATTTAATCAAAGCTAGACTGCATGATCGGCAATGTTGGTTTATTTAACTTACTGCTTCCATCCATAATTCGAATAGCAACGCGATAGGTGTCAAGTCGCTGTCATACCGTGTTCAGAGATAAAAATTGCATCTGTTTTTTCATTATTAATGTTCACCTCAAAAATTATTTAATTATTTGTAAATTAACAGATAGTGAGGATAACGAGATAACACAGAGAGCTCACATTTTGTTGATTCCGATGTACCGAAATGTACACGACCTGGTCGCGGTACCACCGAAGAAAGAAACTTGGAGTTTTATTGCCTTATATCCTTAGCCTTAACTGAACTTGCTACCTCAACTTCCTGATATTTTAATTCAATTCATGACACATTGATTCATGTTTTCGGTGCTTGTCCAGCGATTAATGCGGACCATGTAGGAAAAGTCGATGACACTGCTTTTGTCACAAAACAGTTTTGTTCATTCAAATCAAGGTTCCACTGCACCAGAAATGATATTCCCTTGACTTTGTGAATTTCAAATGATTTCTGAATCCTGTATCGGAGACACAAGGAAGTACGGAAATTCCGAATCCATCTGACCAAATGACTGCCTAGTAGTACTAGCAAAAAGTAGCATCTAATATACATGCACTCTATGTGGACTGAATCCTCTACGCTACTGGCGCACTGGCATTTGCATCGATATCGCAACATGAGTATCCATCTGATTTTCACATCAGTCATGTCTCTGACTACATCGATAATCCATGCACTCTTTTGGTACATTTGGGAAACGTCTTCTTTCATGAGGAATGACTATCTAAACGGGAATCTCAAAATTAGACAAGGAACAAAGCACACACACGAACGCAGTTCGGTGTATCGGCAGCTGACCTGACCTGCAGTTTCAAGGAAAAATAACCTTTCTACCTGTACAGCGGCTGAGTCATCGACTGTTTAGGGAGAGTGGTGGGTCACTCGGCGTCATTTCAGCCTCATGCTATGCCGACAAGTCTCACACTCACAAAAGCGAGCCCAAAACGGAGAGTAACGTAAGACCGCCTGCAACTAAACACACACAAGGCTATTGATGTCGTGAATCATCAACTAACTTTCGTGTTACACACCATGGCACACACGGCGAGAGGAGAAAGTAATGAAATAGGAGAGAGACGAACTTCATCCACAGATTGCATCAGAGCATACAAGTTGAAACGAGACAGCTGTCCACCACAAGGTCATGCACACATCGTTATGATGATGCAGATCAGGGAAGTCGCAGGTATTTGCCGAATACACACCATTCTCTGATGCACACCGCTTGACACAAGTCGCTACACGTGCAGGACAAATAGCAAGAAATGGATAGGAAACTCATTGACCATTTCATCACTTTAAAGTGGTCAAACGAATTCTCCAGACACTAAAGTCGTAGACACAACACGTAACAATCATCCGTGATATATGAATAATCCCCATGGATCTAAAGCTAAATTTACGACGAGGAGAAAGCTTAGTATGTCACTGACATATTTTTGAATCCGTCGAAAGAAAATATCAGACACCTGTTACAGAAAAATATGTAACTCCTATCAATCCATCAAGCAAAACCCATCTGTACATCTCACTTCGAAGATGGACATCGTGGAATACGAGTTGAAACGCCTCTTGAGATGGCAACTGAACATTTTGATAGTGAAAAGTGCTTCGAAGACTAATCGATGGCAGGACCATAAATTTTCTGCTGTGGAAAGTATCAAAATTAAATTTTTCTAATTCCGCTGTATTGAGATTCCCAGTTTCCGAAGATACATATTCACAGCTTGAAAGAGATAGCTTCATTGATATTATTGATTGACGTGCCAATAAGGAACGCGAGATAAAATTGCCATGCAAATATGAGCTCGAACCCAAGATGCCATGACCACTATTGCCGAGCTACGAATGTGCCGTTAAGACGAGAAGTGAAATTAAGTATTACCATTAACAATCACAATAAGAGATGGCTATTACAGAAATAACAACAAATGAATAAGTATCTGGTCTCAATGTCTGACTGACAATGATAATGACCGGCAGAGGAGAATCTAAATCCATCTCAGCATCCATGGTCCATACATGTATATACATCGTGATAATTCACATGTAAACAACTTGTGTAAATGATAAGAGAGTAATTCTACCAATATTTTTCCCGAAAACATTTCTATATAATACGCATGGATATCATTACATAAGGTTTGCCTTTTTTGAAGAGCATATGTTTGCATAAGAAATGTTGAACACGAAGCGACAAGAATAATTAATTAACATACTTTTTAGATTGACATGTCTTTGCTCTTGCTGCTCCATTACGCAAACGTCCGTGAAGCCTACGTACCTGAACCGAGCTGTGAATCAATCCCCACTTGAAGCAGAAACATGCGGTTTGAGCCAAAGAAAGAGCTTTATCAAGATTTTTCCAAGAAAAAAAATTATTCTTCACAACCGAGGGAAGGGAAATATTTATCAGTTTTATGCATTGATAACAGGAAAATATTGCAATTCAACTTTTTATCAATATTGAATCATGAAGTTACATAATTGCTGTCTTCACGACAAGGGCACCAAAATATCAACATGAGGGGTGGGATGGGATCGAAAATCAAAAGTCTGCTCTCCGGCTTGATTCACCGAAGGTAAATTTAAAACGGCAGTACAGTAGGCGTTTAAAGCTTAGTGTCAGAACAGGATTTCGTATAATGAGTAACGTGAAAGATAGTCGAAAATGTGGGAAAACGAAGCAATTGATGTATCAGTAACGAGAGATTGAGGAAAAACTCCAACAGGCCAACGATGAACGATACTAATTCTGCTGTCCATGAAAACGATACCAAAATTGTGAGATAATCCTGTCAAACATAAAGTGATCCTAAAGCTTGCTATTTGTCTTCAATAGCATTTGACAGACAGCGTGCATGTATCAAAGGTTTATCCCACTCAAATCTCTATTTACTGAGTTCATCAAACTACTTAACTGTTCGCTACGGATACAGAGTTACATAAATGTATTATGACGTCAAGTTCACTGGTCCACTGGCAAATAGTTCTCTCTCCCTGAATTCAATACAATTCTACTGTTGAACTGATTCCCTCATGGAAAGTTATTAAGATTTGTAAATGCAAATGGTTTAAGGAGTACTGAAAGAGAGGATTAGAGAGTGAACGGCGATACCAAAAGAATGAAATGAATAATGTGACGATTTAATGATTGAATTAGATGCTGACTGAATGTCCGAGTGGACAGGAGAAAAATCGGTTAGACTCTGTGGTGTGATTCAAGTGAGCGTTTTAGAAAAAATATTGTACGATGCTGAAAATCATGTTATATGCGCCAATGTACTCTGTTAAAAATTGCGATTACTGTTCATCTATTGACCAATTGTCTCTAATGATAGCCCCTTAGAGAGTTGCCAGTACATGGAGGCAGAACCACATCTAGCTTGATAACAATTAGTGCCTCGGCTGCGGCAGGGTCAAGTAAACTAAATATCGTACACAATAAATAAAATGAAGATATCGCAAGATCAAATTACCATGTAAAAGTACGGCTGCTAGGTCTCGAACCTACGATTCTACGTTATCTAGACAAAACAGAACTCATCATACTTATCAAGTTAGATACAGCATGCGAAATAATGTGGAGACTTTCTCAAATGAGTAGATCTTATTTCAACTTGTGATAAAAATAACTTGTCCAAATTAAATAAAATGTGAGAAAGCTTCATCATACCGTGGTACATAAAACAGTCAAATTGTATATAATCTTATGCATCGGCTTGAATTTGAGATGGATGAGTGCGGATTACGCAACTACATCTGCTCTAATGTTCCTTAATAGTTGCAAGTTCCCAGTAGTTCTAGAGGTTTTGTTTGGTATACGTACATCGAACAGAATTAAGCGATGGATGGTGGCATTTCACTATTTTCCTTAAGGACTGCAACTGATGAATTGAGCGGAGTATTTGGAACTAACTACTGAAAGTACACGCGTCAATGGAGAAATGATGAGGGTTCATAGCTACCTATTGTCTATTAGAAGTCATAAAAATAATTATCTCTTTTATGTCTACAGTAAGCCGTAGGTAAATTGTGATTGAGAAATACAGTGCACCAAGTAGCACTTATTCATAACCATTGCCTTAAAAACAAAGTACATGATCTAATTTGCAGTACCTGTTCTATAGTTCTACTTAAAGCCTCAATGAAAACTATGTACTGTATGTATACTCATAGAGAATTGCAAGTTAAGCGAAGTCCATGGTTAGGCAAACTACAAGGAAAATCACTTTACTTAAATGTTCATTTATTCTCTATCGCACTAAAGCGTTCACAAAGATTCATCAGCAACATTTGCGCCAAAAATGCAAATCACATTCATGTGTGATTCGGAATAAATTGAAAATTCTCTTCAGTTGCACAAACTCAACCACGAAAATAGATAGAAAAATGAGTAGCTTCGATGGCATCATTATTTCCTGCGCCTCTTACTGATAGTTGCAACTTCTCTATCATCTTACTTGAATATTAAAAATGACGGTTGCATCCCATGTAAAGAAAGCAGAATGGGTGGATCTTTCCTTCCTCCTTTCAAGATGCATTATGCTTTCTACTTAGGCTTAGCTTCAATCTTAGGCTTGAGAGAACTATAGTCAGACAGAGGTGTCAGAGGTGGGTTTAAAGCAGCATTTCTTGAATTCCCGAGGAAGTCAACTTAATAACGTATGTTAACCTAGAGTAGTGTTGATGTTGAATGATGTGAGCTAGGCCTGCTGAGGATGCAAATCAATAACTCACTACTAATAATCCTATTTAGTCATTTGAAGGCTCAACAATTATTATGATATCAACAGTCACAAGATGGTATCCGCCGGTATATTTCATGCATTCGGATCGGACAAGGATGTGCAAAAAAACATCAGATGATTTGTCAATAGTTACAAATCATTAGTCTTGCAAAAGTCGCGTTCATGACACTCACGAGTTGAAATATTGTTGCATTGAAAACAAGAACAGCAAATTTTTGTGACAACAAAATTCCTTGAACTTTGTGTGTAGCCTACGAAGAATGTTTTTAAAACTAAAAGCATCTGTTCAGATGCAGCAATTCTAAAGGGAAGATTAGGATGCAGATGGAATGACCATTTGCATCAGATGAGACACCGTCATTGAAATGTAAAGATGAACATGGCTATTCTTGAAAGAGTATTGACAATATTTGATGCTTAGTTCAAGTCGTTGATCATTCAACATAATGCGTCACTCCGTACGTTTAGATTAAACGAAATCTTAAGACAACGCACTTGAAATTCATCGTATGCAGTGTTTAATATCTGACAAATGACTTTGAAACCAATTGCCCCTGCGGATAAGAAACTGAATGCATTCGTGAGCAAGGTACTCTATTATTCATGATCAAGCCACCATTACTACACGCTGTTTTCTGGTTATTTCTTCGTCTCTCCCAGAAGTCTCCAGTATCAACATTTCAGGCTTAATGAAGTGTGTAAATGGTAAATGCGAGGGGATATATTCTTGTTAGTTCCCTCTAAACAAACCACAAAATTACACTGAATGAAAAAAAATGAAAATCAGCATTTAATTATTTATGTAATGTTTTCTTTCCGATAAAACTTCATATTTATGTTTTCGAAGTGGGAAAGCAAGAAAAAGAAAGATGCATGTCACAATTTCTCCACATGTATTAATATAGTGTGCGCGAAAAACGATATAATATTGCTGTTTCTGATGCCATGTAAGCCTACTTGCTTAATTAACATGCTAAAAAATCGAAGTAAAGTCTTCTTTCCAGAATCGATCAAAGGCCTTGGCTTCCAATTGTCGGCAGAAGAGGGACGGTTCCGATAGAGGGGTAACTTGCTATGACGCAACGTAGACATATCACAGCAGACAATGCAAACAAAGATATGCGAGTGAAACTTGTCAACTACGTTATTTTAACCGAACTGATCTATAATGCTAATTATTTTCCTGGACAAATTGCTCCTTGATTTTAATCTGCGTCATAACATAATAATATCTTCTATCCAGAATTGTCTAGTTCATTTCGTTGACACGCAATGCGATAAATTACTTCAAAGCAAGCTCTTTAAGATTTAGGAATAAAATATTTCCTATTCGACTGAAAACATGTGCAAACAATGCTTCAGTGGGTGAAAGAATTCTGACGAACGAAGGTAGAGACTGGCGCCATTTACCTTTAGCAGATGAAATCCCCCCTTTTAGTGACTTCACAGTTCCAGCGGGAGCACATTGTCTGTCAAACTTGCATACTCCTCTCACGATATGAAGCACACGACGGATCAGGCCTTAACACCAATACTTTACCATTCAATAAACAACTTAACTTCAAACTTCATTGACGAAATCCAACCGTTGAGGTTCTCTATTGCTAGTGGGAAGGAAACCCGCCTGATGAATACGACCACGCAAGTACTTCGGAAGCTGACGATCAAAGCAGAGGTTGAAGGAAACTATCGATGAGGACACGCACATCATACTACTCAAAATTCATCCAGTTCTCGCTTTTACTTGCAATCGTGAGCACGATATCCCGATTGTTACACGATGGCAAATGGTTGTATGACGGGAATGAATGATGAACGGATTTCACGGTCTTTTGTCTTTCCGCGCCATATTAGAATCTGAAATTGTTCGATGATTCAGTCATGATTTGGTCTGAATATTTCTAGATACTAAAAACTCCATAATTCAATCGAATGACAGATGAGCTCTTCAGAGGAGTGTATGCCAAATTGAGAATGAGTTATTTACTGAACATCACGCTGTTATCTAAAACATCCAAAGAGAATAGCAACTATTTTAAGTCGAGGAGGCACCAATATCTTTATCCGCGTCTAGCCAAAGAATTGAATCGCGGTTCGAGGTTTGGACGAGCTCGCATTTGTCCAGTCAGACCGACGGGCAAAAGGAATTCAAGTGCAGCGAAGTCGATGTGTGATTATCTCAGAGCAGAAGTCGTGTTCACTTGCAGTAATGCAGTCTAACCACATCTGAAACGACCACACAGACAAGATTAGCGACAAAGTTCTGGGATCAACGACGCAACCTAGGTGGACTAAAAATGCCAAGCAACGATTGTGCTGGAATGACAAGTATTTCTTATGAAGGTGTGAAACTACTGAGAAGCTATTATGAAGGAAATGTAACTCTCGCACCTTTTATTATCATTTTAGGTAGAAAATACATGTATAAAGAAGCTATAAAATGTGTCAAAACGACTTCTATCAATCATCGTCTTCGATTCAATCAGGCATAAAAATTAAGAGCCTTCCATTTCTGCTTGCGTCATGCATTTTATTCAAATTAATGTTTTTTTATTAAATGCAGCTCTGCAGCAGGCATTCGCAGGCAAAAACCGGCAATCAATGCTCTCATGATTCTTCAAAGTTCACGTTTCATGTTCACGTTATTAGTTTTGTTTCATCAAGTGGTGTGGTAGTTAAACTGTTTTACGAGACGAATCACTCCCTGGTAGGGGACACGATAAAGAGACCGATAAATTACTGTAGGCGGGAGGAGAAAGTGCTGATTTGAATATCTGTTATTTTTTTATCCTTGTTACTAATGGTGCAATTTGACTATTGAATTCCATATTAATTTTCTGTCATGTCTTTCAGCAAGGAACTTCGTGAACGAGTTTCTTCAAGCATCAAGCAATACTTGGTACATCACACGACTTAATGTAATCCGACTTAGTTCGAATTAAGCTACACCGCTAGTACGTCGTTGGATTGAAATACAATATGGAAGTTTCAATCGTTAGAAGATCAGCAAAACAATGCCACTTATACTTTTGCCTAAAACAGAAAAACAGTTAGGATGAGTGATTTCAACATGATGGCAACTTTCTGAAGCTGAATTTTTACTTTCGCTTCACTCTCATATTTCGGTAATTGTAGATTCATTTCCCCTAGGCTTTAAATTTTGTATGAAACCTTATTAATTAGCCTAACACCATGAGATTTTAGATACAAGGCGCATTTCATCTGAATAGCAAGTTTTGTACATTTTGAGTTGGGACTTTTTATCAAAGTTGTTAGTATGAAGCGAAACCGATAAGCCTGGATCAGGATTGACCATTTTTCCAACGCGGTAAGCGTTCATGTTTTGTATTGTCCGTCACCTCAATTTGTGATTTTTTCATAGTTATTAGGTGCTGTAGGCTTCCAACTAAAAACAAATTGGAAATGCCATTTGCCATTTAACAAGCCAAAAGGCCAAAAAATTGGTAGCCTTTGCTTTATAGGCCTATTACAAGGCCTATATACATCATTTCAAGAAATGTTCTATCATTGCTATAGTATGAATAGCACAGTATGAATCTAGGCGCATGGAGAATTATCAAACTACATATCTGAAAATAACTATCACCAAGAGCCATCTTGAGGCTTTTTAGATGATGGTCATTTAAGAAGTGGAAATAACACCTGAGAGAGAATGGTCGTATGCCAGACTCATTATAATTAGATCTCTCACGCTTCAGTTTAAAGATGCTAATGCTTAAAATGTTAATTCAGTCTGCATGAAATTTTGTATGTTAAATAGAAAATGCATGGATATTTCAGTATGAGAAGTTATGACAAGTGTGAAAACACGGGGAAGAGAGATTACCTCCTTGTATAAGTACTCGTATTTCTAGCTGTTCCTAAAACAGCTGGGGGACAGATTCCGGGTTTAGTTCATTTCAATGACTTAAGTTTTTACCTCAAGAGTGTCAAGTTAAATCCTAAATAGCCCTTTGTAAGGACCGAATTTTCTTATGTCGATTGATGACACCAATCCTGTCAAAATCTTCAATTTAACATATGAATTTGATAGTCTTTCACGAATCTCCTCTTCTCTAACACGCGATGGTATTTCGCAAATAAACAACATGACTTTCATGACAAATACTTTTTTGAAATATCGAATGATAGAATCTTAAAAGCTTTGTAAACTTGGCAATCATTGCTTGACCATAAATAGTTCACGATTATTTCTTAGCAGAATTTTGTTAGTCACCTAATAGTCAAAGTACTACCGTTATCGTATCTGTCTCAATTTGATGCATGCACGTTCATTTTATTTATTGAAATGAACACGTGCTTTTGATTGAACGCCGTTGAATACTTTTGCCATCCTGTAACATGATAATTTCACATCATGCAAGTTAAACGACTACAATATCAAAATGAACATTTCATTTTAAGGCTGCTTTTTTACCCTATTTTCGAAATTGATTCCTTGAAATATCCCTAGCTTGTTTTATTGACAGAGACTCAGGTTGAGGATATCTTGCTGATTGAAAATGCCATGTTTGCAAGATTAAGTGACCACTTCTTCCTTCCGAATGACTCGAGTTTCCGTAGATTTGAACCCATAACCTCCTGATCCTTTAATCCATGTCATTCACTGCTGCAGTATTTTCCATTTCTATCATATGCGTTCTATACGTACATGCGCATCAGCATATCTTGAAGTAGTGTTCATAAAAATTAATTCAATTTCTAATAAGCTTTTCTAAACTAACAACAATCTATAGAAAGTTCATTCAACCTCTCTCTTGTTCACCTGCAGTTGGCTGATCTTTTGCAATTAGAGACAACCGATATTCTGGTTGCTTAGTAAATATTTTCTATATACTGATAACAAATGCAACTGTTAATTGCGCAATCTTGCACCATCAATTTCCACTTCTTGTTACATATTTGTCTAACTTTATATCCAATGAATTCTTCATCATCTATTAAGTTCAAACTTTTAATATGTACTTCAAAGATTGAAGAAAAACAGAATGATGTTCATCTACCGCAAAATCATGAGGTCATCCTATCTAGATGACCTTTAGTTCGTTATCGCGATCCGAAAGAAAATTATCGACCATTTATCAAATATTAACGAAGTTGCCACTATTAGACCATCAAAGTACTTCAAATCACTTTTCACAATTCTTAATAAATGTTCTCCTTATGAACAAGGTCTAGTCTAGCATCAGCCAATTAACCGTAACATATACACGAAACTCATTAGTTACTTTAACAAACCGGTATTACTGACTTCGCCTAGTCGGCTAGCATAGGTGACAGCACGACAGATCGTTGAGATTACATCACCTATCGTCATCACGATGACATGAAAATTACGGACCATAAGCACCGTCGTATGAAGTAATGTTGTCTATGAATCGTGATATGAGTAAAAGCGGACAAAGATGCTCTTTCTAGAAATTGATCAGATGGTCAATCAAATAAGAAACATGATCATATCAATTCGAAGAATTTGAAGAAAGAAAATTTCCCATAATTGACAAAAAGTGATCGTTTTGAAAGTCGTGAATCACTCTGATTCCCAAGATACTCAGCGTACCTTAACCACTGTCTAAGTGAAGGGGAAAATCAGAAGAAGAGTGAAAACTTAATGCCGACGAGCTCAAGGTTGAAGATTGATGAATAATTGACTAAATCATCACTCAGCTCTCTTATCCCGTACAATTAGCGAAGAAGTCAGTGTCAAAACTCCAACGTGAAGTATTTGGGTCATTCATGCGAGAAGTTACAGCTTACTGAAGCTTCGTTTTTCGAGGAAATTTATGTCTACTACCAGCTTCACGGCGGTTCAGAGTTTCATCGGCGTAAATAATGTTTAGCCGCAGTAAGACACTGCTTAACTGAGATCACCTGAGCTTACCGAAGAACTGCCAAATATGCAAGATCCACCTGCATACAAAGTAAAATGTTATTTCCTGTCAGCATTACATGTCTCGCAAAATGTAAATGATCAGAGTTTTTACATTTTTAAGTTGACTTGCAGTTGCATCTAAATCATGCATCAGTTTGAGCATAGCAAAAGCTGCATAATGATGCGCTTCGAGGAGAGTCCTCTAATTGAGTTGCAAGATTCATATTCATCGGAAACTGCATGTTCTTCATCCCTTATGATTTCGAAATTAACCACGCCAATGAGACTATGGTGAGTTTAATATACTTATTTCCTTTACCCAAGACCATATATATTTAAAACATGGCTAAATTTAGATAAAAGATCCGACTGAATATCAAGTGATTAGATAGCATTAAACAAATCTCTTGCTTCCAATCTTGAAAATCTTCTTAATCTTTAACTTACTGGTACGCATTTCATGAGTCAACTAGGCCTATAACGCCAACAAAATGTGCACAGTTTCTCAAATTCAATGTACAGTATTCTCTTTATTAGCCGTGGAAGAGCAAGGTCTAGCAATGACGATCCTTTCATCAAAATGACAAAGTACCGTATGCTGCCATCACTTACATGCACGTATGTTAGTTAACACATGAAAAATTGTCTATTTGTAGGTGGAATATCGATGACGTCCTTCGCCAGGCGCTTCCAAACTTCAGATGTTTGTAAGTTTGGTATTTGGAAGGTCTGAATATTTGAAAAGTACTCGATAGTCGTTCTGATAATGCGATAAGATCAATCAGGGCAAGGATGACTGGATATCAAGCTAAACCAATATTTCGCGAATGAACAATTTATGAGCACCGATGTCGATTGCCATCAGGGAAGTTAAATGATTCGTGTCTATATTCTGACAATCCTTCCATTGCAGGTATATTTAGCTAATGCTGTCAGCCTCTATTCATATATTTAATTAGTCAACTTGAATGCCATCAAGCTTCGAGTAGAAACAACACTTTCTGACTCCAACTCTCCTTTGAATTTTGCTAAATTTCGTTTGTAAAATGCTTAGTGGTTAAAACTTTAGTGGTCAACTAAAAAGTCCTTTGATTGAACCGCCAGTGAGACCATTCCAACAAATTTTGCACGAATTTTTATCTAGTGAATGCAGTTGACACTCGCGCTATGACAATTGAAATAATTCACGAGTTGAATCTACTGACACTCACCGCGCCATTTGAGAATTTGAGGTCAGTGGTGACATCAAAAACATGGATGGACATAAAGGGTCTAAAAATCTTTTAAGTGTCTGTTAGCCATAAGCTTTGGCATCACGGAACAAATACAGCTCGCGGACCACAGGCTGCCCACCGCTATTTTGCTTTACTTTTAACTGCTGTACTTTTGTCGGCACTACTGTTGACGAAATATGCACCGAGAAACAAATAATACTAAGTTTGAAGAAAGAAAATGTCCCATGCTTTAGCTGACCTCCGCAAAACTTAATTTTGATTCTCAGAATTCATATGCCTGTCCTAGTAACTCCTCCGATCAATTAATATTTGGGATTCGATTTACCTAACTAAAATCGTGATCATGATCATTATGCTGAGATATCCCTAGCCTACATTGTTACCCGGCCTTAATTCCAGTTTCAATGATTTCGAAATATCCTAAGCGTTTTCGGAGGTGCGTAACACTGAATGATTGATATTTTTTCTTCCCACATCTCTCGCACAATATGAGAAGTAGGTAATACGAGCAGTTCGCGGTATTTTGCACCAATTCAACTCATTTGACTCTTATGTCGCAGAGGAAATGGTTATTTTGATTATTTGGACAGTATCATGTTCAGTTTCCACTGAAGTACTAATGCTGATCATTGTCGAGTACATTTTCTAATAAAAACAATATCAAAAAGATAGTTGAGAGTTGAGGTGTCTATTACCTCGAAAAGCTTATGAAAGGAAAGACATGACTATTATATCTTTTCACTAACTAAGTCCTGAGGAGTGATTAATCGTGTCTTTCATCGCAACTGACGAAGTAGGCCCTGCTGACAAGCAGAATGTTGACATGATTTATTTATAAAGCTATCGACACGATGCTTTTGCGAAATTCATGCACATGTGCATTGTGGTTTTAACAATCTTTCAATTCATCACCAGTGAATTTGAGATTACTAATGAATTACATAAATAAATTAGTTTTATTTAATATGGATTATTTGCAGCCTAGAACTAGACAAAGTTAAGCGTAGTCATAACATTATCAAGAACTTACGAAACCATAGCCTCGACTTTTTCCACTCTGTCGGTCCGTAATGACAACAGCCTCCTCAATTTCTCCGAATGCATCAAAATACTTTCGCAGTGTTTCGTCTGTCGTGTGATAAGGAAGCCCACCGACGAATATTTTTGTATAAGTTGTGTCCTTCTGCTGCACCATACCACCACTGGCTGTGGTTGTAGTTCCACCGATGGAAACAGTCGGTCCGTTGTCACTGGTGCCAAGACTTGTCATACTGTGCGTTCGTTTTCGAGACGTCGCGACCTTCGTTGTGGAATTCGGGGGGAAATTTGGTGCAGTCGCGGTTGTAGGCAAGATTTTGCCTTCAATTGTGCAAGGTGAAGAGGCGAACAGGATGTCGTTTTTGTCAATATTCAAATGATAAGAAATTGTTAACTTGTTTATTGCCCTGTGACTTGATTGGACTTCAGTCGAAAGTCTCTACACACTTGGGACTGCAACTGATGGAGGTGTAAAAGCAAAATAGGAGAGATGTATGCGAACGAGAAGCGAATGAATGCGCGCGTTGGAACAGACGTGACCGCACAGACAGCTTTCTGTCGTTGTATGTTGTGTGTGCCGCGGTGTGTATGCGAACGAATGAGAGAGCGTTCACAAATATAGTAAGTCGGTTGTTCGTAGGTTTGTACTGGTTAGCAGCTTTCAGTCAATGGATCATCGTCGGCGCCTCGTTAGCAATCAACAGGGCTGCTTACTGGCAATTGTTGCAGGTACAACAACAAACAGCGAATTTAGCTCCTCTACAAAGATCAGCCCGTTGAATGGTTGAGTTAATCTTATTGTAGGTGACCATCATCATTTGCGCGCGCTGTCTATTGTGTTCGTACCGAATTGAGTTTGTCAGTGATGAACGCCGACCAATGACAAGCCGTTGTTGCTGAACGAGGAGTGAACATCGGAATTCACGGAAGGGAAATCAAAATCTCACACCAACTCACCGCCCGGTTGTCTCCCGCCGCTTAAACGCAGTGGCAATACCCATGAGCAGTGGCGTGGAAAAGGGAGTTGAAGTAGGAGCATTCTAAATCCTATGCAGTTTGGAATTTGAATGGGATACTTCCACGAGGTTCCTACTATTGCTATTCTTCAAAATAATGTTATTTCTGTGTAAAACAGCTTTCATTTATTATTAAAATTTCATTAAGTAGTTGCAATTTGTCAAAATTCATCTGAATTTCGTTGTTGTCAGTGTTCAATGTTCATTGCCGGTCTGCTGTGAAGAATGAAGTTTGAATAAATAGTGCAACATGTCAAGATCAGCACTTTTCCCGAATTATCTGGAATTCCGGATTTGAGATTCTTACAGAAATGGGGATAAGGAGGTCGGGGCATTGAAATTCGGAAATCCAGCATCAAAGATTCCGGCTTTCCTGAATTCCAGCTTTTGTAGACGGAAACTAGTGTCGCAGCGTTTTTCCTGGTTTTTTGAAAATCACTTTTGGTTGTACATACAAGTAGACATAAACATCATACATTATAATAGTAGGTACTTATGTGTTTTTTTGTGGGTTTACGGGTTTCTTTGCCCCCACGTTTTCAAATTTGTCTAAGATCCGTAAAAATGAATCAACCGTCACAAAATTTCAGATTAATAGTGATGGTGTTTATTTTCGGAAGATAAAAAAATATCAAAAATTAAAATCCCCATTCAAATCAAATTTAATTAAAAGGAAATCAAATTTTCCTTTCAAGATACAAGCAAAGCAGGAACTGGTGCGTAGGTTGAAGTGACGGCTGCTAATCTCTTTATTCATGAGCATAATTGTAAAAGGGAAGTTGGACATTTTATACTTCGCACTTCGACAAAACACGAAAATGGGGAGAGTACCTCAGTTTACAGGGGCTGCATCCATGCAGAGCATGACAGCTGTCTGAAGCAACTTTTTTTGAAAAGTTAACTCAAATTTCTTCGTCTGAGTGCCATGATATCATCATCATCAAGCATCCGGGTACCACTAATAAGTCTATAAGCACGATTTTCCAGTTTTTGTATTTTCCCAGATAACTCAATAGGTAAGCGCATGCCCACGACGACACGAGCACTGAGCGAGTTAATGCATTATAAATCTTCAGAAGATCGTCGGCACTTGTAAAGTGCTTCAACTTTCTGAGGACATAAAAACGACGATTACTCTTCTTAACCAAATATGATGGACATGATCGTCTCATGTAAGTGTCTTTTTACTAGTAACACTAAGATTAGTGACTTTATGCAAAAAATTTGCACACATGATGATATGTCATCACTGGGGGTGCAAGATGATAAAAATGCTATCGCATGCTGACAAAAATGCGTGCATCGAAGAAAAGGGTTGATGCACTTGTCATAATCCTTTGATCAGTCAAATTTAACAAGTGAAAATGACCCAATAATTGATACAAAAAAATTAAAAAATTTTGATATTTTTCATCGAATTTTTTAATTATCTTTTAAGCTTTTTGGAAAGGGCCTCTATTAAGTTTAATTAGGGCAAGTATCTTTACACACTTTATCTATTTCGCCACTGCTCGCACGCAGTGTTGAAGTTAAAGTTTTACTCAGATGCTACTGCTAAAGTTAAATACGAGGACATTTTTAATATGGGTTAAAAAATCAACTCTAACTGTTTACATTCATTTCCTTCATCAACAAATACTGTCGTCTGGCAAACAGAATATTCCGTAGCACAAAATCCATATAAAGGGCGTCAATTTCACTGGATGATAAAGTAAACATTGTTTATTCAAGTTACAATATTCCAGGAAGAGATTGATTGCGCAAAAGAATAATTAAAACATATTGATTTGTATCCTCAGGACTTTGAAAAATGGGAACAGGCATGGATAGCTGCCATTTCATTCTGCATCAGTAATCATCTGTAGGCCTAAGTAGTAGGCCTCCACCACTGGACCGCGCAAGATGGCCGCCGTCGCTGACGTCCCCCCCCCTCCTGTCAGTCGAGTTGGTCGTGGTGAGCCGTCGTGTTGCTTCGAGTCTAACGTCCCCCCCCTCCTGTCAGCCGAGTCGGTCGTGGTGTGCCGTCGTGTTGCTTCGTGTCTGCCCCCCCCCGTCTGGCCGGCCGACGTAGCGCGAGGTGGTTTGTGCTGCGCTCTCCAGGTTGGCGTGGTGTGCCGGCCAGGTTGGGAGGGTGGAATGTCGTAGCTCACCTGAAAAAATCCTAAGTGTCAGAGTGGCTTTGTATGGGTAAAATTTTGAAAATTTTCCAAAGTGTGTCATTTCGACCTGGGACCCTGACCAAAACATTTTTCATCAAATTTCACTGACCCCCCCCCCCCCCCGACAGCGATCTTCTAACTTTGGTTCTAGTGGACGGATTTTGTCTTACAGCTACTCGTTTGAAAGAGGAGAAAAAACTGCTCGATGACATTCTTTGTTGCGAGTCAATCGGACCAGCCGTTCAAAAGTTAGAGCTGTTACAAGATTTTAGGTCGGAGCTCACCTGAAAAAATCCTAAGTGTCAGAGTGGCTTTGTATGGGTAAAATTTTGAAAATTTTCCAAAGTGTGGCATTTCGACCTGGGACCCTGACCAAAGTTTGTTTCATCAAATTTCACTGACCTCCCCCCCGGCACCAAACTTCCAATTTTGCCTCTAGTGATCGTAGAAAGTCGTGCAATAGCTCGTTTGAAAGCTAAGAGTGAGACAAATTCACTGAAAGAAACGGCTTGTTCATATCTGTCTTCGTTTAAATGTGAGACGCCATTCAAGATTTGGGAGATTGGTGAAAAAACGACAGAGTTAGAATTTCCCAAGAAACAGCTCCAGCGGGCGAACGAAGGCTCGGATTGGTAAACGGAGGCCAGATTTGGAATCAGCTTGATGTTATTGTCCAATGAGGATCATCATCCAATGAGAATCAAGCATTTCTATATAAATAGCGAGCCTTCCACAGTGAGAATCATTCCATCGTTGAATCGCACGAGTGACGGACGCACATTTTCTCTCTCTCTCTATTCTATTATCCAACTAAAATGGTAAGTCGCTACTTTCCTCCCTCTCCTCCCTTGAACGTAAACTTAATACAATCTTTTTCATTTTCAGGCATCTACTCCATCTGCTGCACTAGTAGGACAAAATGGCGGTCAAACGTTACAAGGTTCGCTACGATCAGATCATCTACAACTGAGGCCAGTGGAAGAAACAACCAAGGTACATAATCCTACACCGGCGTAAATTTAAACAAGTCTTGCGTTATGACGATCATAGCGTAGTACTCCAAACGGGAATGCTCCCTTCCACGGATGTCAAGATAATGAACAATCAGTATGGGGACTACATACTGATCCCCGTGAGTCCGTACATTCGCCACCAACTTGATATTATTGAGGAGTACGTGACATTAAATATGGACATTCCTACTCCTCTTGCTCAAGAGTGGAAGGCGAGAGATGACAAGGATACTCCCTATAGAAAGATTTGGGATGGTAATCACATTTGCCTACCGGTATCACATTGGTGTACTTACTATAAGAAGGAGGGAGATCATTCAACACCCATCACATGCGACGAGCTCGGAGAAGGTACTTGGGATATCCTTTTCAAAGTGAATGGGCTATATTATGGTCGGCACAAGGATAATAAAATAGCCTCGCTCTCCATGCATATGGAATCCATCCTATATATTCCAAAACCACCCAACGTGGATGACATAATTGATCAAATCCTTAACAGCAGTGGTACGAAGCGCAAGTCGGAGAAGAATGCTGCATCAAAACGCAAATCAAAGAAGGAGAATTACTAGTCCTTTCCTAACTCTACCCTATGACAACTCGCTTATGTGCTTTGAGTGTCGTAGACGTGGTCTTATTAGATACATTTTACTTCTTCGTTGCCATCATATCATTTGTGTATTTTGTCGTGAAAAGCATCGATGTAATTCTTCATTTTGTAATATGTTATAGAACGTTTCCTTAGATGTGTAAATTTCCGTTTTAGGCTTCTATCATCATTTTTATGGATTGTGAGGGTGAACCTGTACAGGAGCTCAGTGCTGTTGCTATGAACAATTGGACATATCAGATTGTCAGTGTCTATCATCAACATGCCAACTGCAATCTCAATGTTGATCAATGGGCGAGAAAACACATTCATGGACTTAATATGAAATATTTGCAAGACTATGGCTTTTCTTGTGAGAGTGCTCTTCTTATTGACTTTAAACGATGGTTAGCTGCTTTCAATGTTATACGCATCTTTTGTAATAATCCTGGTAAGGAGAGGAAAATATTTCCCAATCTAATCATTGATGACATTTTGCTCCCACCTTGGGATAGTAGAGTGAATCAACACTACCATGAAGTCACGAAACGTTTTAAGGATTTGTGTGTTCCTATTTTGTCTGTTCGTTGTAGTAGCTACGTTCATAACCAATGCTTCTTTCCTCCTTACCTCAACACTGCCAAAGTCCTGGATGATCATCATTGCTTGCTGTATGATAGTTACCAGCTGCATCTATTTTATCTCTTTCAAACCATTGATTTATAATGCATGCTTGTTACCGTTATTCAATAAATGTTACTATGAGAAGAGTTGTTGTTTTCATGCAATGGATGGGTTAGATAAAGGGCGATCATGTCTTTCTCAAACGACTGCGGAACATTACATTTTCATAGGCAAAGTTTAAAAGGAGCTGTTCAAGATTATGTGATAAATTTTCATAAAGATGAGACCGACATCGAAGCAGTGGTCGATGATGCTAGCACTCTATCTCTAGAGTTAATGAATACATTCTCTGATAGCATTGTCATGGCGCGATTAGTTGCGAAAATTAAGTTTAGTCATTTTGGAAAGGAAGAGGTGGAAAGTCGCTCTTTCCATTTTGCTTCTTATTCAATGGAAGTGGTAGATCACCCCGAAGAATTTTTTAAAAGACATATGATAAAAATTGCTGAACGTCTTAACGCATTTAACCATCATGGCAGCAGTCTAGTGATTGAAGCGATTTCAGATATTCACATTCAACTTTCTATAAAGAAAAATTGAAAATGCAGTGGTACTTGATTGTAGCACAACTGGTTTTCGAGCTGTCTGCTCACTCTCGAAGTATATTCCTTCTGTACATGCGTCTATTATTTAGAAAAGGCTAGCAAATTCATATCTTCAAAAAGACTTGCTATAGACATCAGTAACGGTGAAACTATGTGTCGCGATGTATGTAAGCGAAAGGATGGAAATGAAAAGCGCATCTTCAAGAGATGTAAGCATGCTTTTTGTCAACGCTGTTTCATACGTAATTGCATTCAACTTTGCAAATGTAACCACTGTGATATTGCTCATTTCGAGTGTCACTTATGGCGCAATAGTTAGTACCTATGCAAATGTGGTAAAGACAGGTTTTAGCAAAGACTAACACGGAAAATGACGAAACGTAAAAGTCAAAAGTCTTCAAAGTTTTCTTCAGCCATTCAAGCTCTCCGACGAATGAAAGCAAATCAGCGATACAATGCTATACGACATGCTAACGATAAATTCATTCGTGAAATTATTTCTCATGTGAGAAAGTTGAGGACGAAGAAATTAGCACCAAAACAACGAAAGTTACTTAAGCGATATGCTACGAAATTGCGTTTCATCTCCAATCCTAAAGTCACCCTTCAAAGAAAGAGGAAAACTCTAACACAAAAGGGTGTTCTCCTTCCAGCGTTACTACCGATCCTAGCTCCTATCGTGGGCAACCTATTGGGTAATATCTTTGGCTCTAGACGTTAATTATGCAAATGTTGAATCTCAAAGTATTATAATGGATTTCAGACTTCAATGTGATAAAGTTCTGACTGTATCAGGTCCATCTCATGCAGGTAAAACTGTTTTCACGCTGAATTTATTGGATAAAAGAAGGGAGTTGTTTAAGGAACCTATCAATCGAGTGATTTGGTGTTATGGTATTTATCAACCGTCGCTGTTTCAGGAATTGCAAAGTCGCAACTTTATTCGACATGAAGGAATTATTGCAGTGGATAAACTTCAGTCTAATGATGTTGTTGTATTGGATGATTTATTAAAAGAAAGTAAGAATTCAAAAGATGTTACAGATATGCTCACTCGCGCAGCACATCATAAAAGGTGCTTTATCATCTATATCACACAAAATTTGTTTCCTGATGGAAAAGAAGCTCGTACACGAAACCTGAATGCACACTATTATGCTATTTTCAAGAATCCGCGAGATAAAAGTCAATTTGAAATTTTAGCGCGACAAGTTGCACCCAGAGGATCAAAAGCCTTAATTGAAATTTTTCAAGCAGCTACTGAAAAACCACACGGTTACTTATTCATTGACTTTACGCAAGAGTGTCCGGAAGAATTTAGATTTCGAAGTGATATTTTGAAAACTCCCATGATTATCTACAAACTATGAGTTCTTATTCTCGCATGATTGTTATTCCTCAGGATGAATATGTACAATTGACTGCCATGCAGCAAGTAAAGCAACCTCTTGCATATCAAATGTATAGGAAAGAAATAGATTATCAGCAAAATGTTCACATCAAAGATCCACATCGTGCTGTATTATTACAATCGGAAACTGTTGAGCAATTGAAAAACTTGAAGAATAAGATGCGTGACTCTGTATCGACTGCTACACCTTTAGCATCTCGCGCACATGCCATATCTCTTTTCAATAGTATTGAACCCCATCTCAATGTAAATGATAGAGGAGAAATCATTACAGAAGAAAATAAAGTGATTGATGCTTCACGTTATGAAGACTTGATTCAGTATGCGACACGTCAGGGCGATGTTTCACCTGGTCCCCCTCCCACACTCACTAAGCAAACAAGAGGAAGAACTCGACGTAGATCTACATCACCACTAAAACTAGTAAAAGGAAAACGTAAAACAGCTCCTCCTAGGAAATACATGTTCTCAGACTATTAATATGAAGCAAATGTGTTGCTTGCCATGTAATGAGCCGCCAGAGGTGAGTGTCGTTGTCACTTGCACTTGCTGCGCCAGCTCTCACAATGAAACCCCTAATCAATGTGAACACGATCGCAAAACCGCTAAAGCTAAATGCTGCAGTTGTTGTAAATGTAGAAAGGTAAGAAAACAAAAGGATGAGAAGGAGGAAAAAGAGTCAGTCGTCATCGACTGAGCGTTTGAAGTCAATCTATTATGATGTAAAACATCCGGCAGGATTTGCATCTGTCAAGAAATTATCAAAAGCGAGTGGTCTTCCACAATCACAAGTGAAACGATGGTTAAAGGGTCAGGCTACCTATACACTCCACAAACAAGCGAAAAAGAAGTACCGCACCCGCCATTATATTGTTCATGACATCGATGAACAGTGGCAAGCAGATTTGTGCGATGTCGCCTCCATTTGAAAACATAACTCGGGCAATAATTTTATTTTAACCGTCATTGATATTTTCTCACGTTATGCGTGGGCTCAACCTTTAAAAACTAAAGAAGGGAAAGGAGTAGCAAAAGCATTCCAAACAATTTTTCTAGAAGGTTGCATTCCAAAAAGAATTCAGAGTGATCAAGGAAAAGAGTTTGAAAATCAGCATGTGAGAAGATTATTTGAGAGGCATGACATTGAGTTGTTTAGTGTAAAGAGTGCTTATAAAGCTGCACTCGTTGAACGTTTTAATCGCACATTAAAAAATCGCTTGTGGCGACATTTTACTGCCAACTTGACACAAAATTGGACAAAGGTTCTACAAGATACACCCCATGCCTACAATCACTCTATCCATCGTTCTATTGGACTCAGACCAGTAGATGTAAATGCTGACAATGTAGATAAAGTGCGCGAATCATTCCAACGTAAACGCACTCATGTGAAAAGTGATGTGAAAATTGGTGATAAAGTTCGTATCTCAAAAGTGAAAAGTGTTTTTGCTAAAGGGTACCTTCCGAATTGGACAGAGGAGGTATTTACAGTATCAAGGATTGATCAAAAAGACTCTCCCACCACCTACAAGCTGAAAGATTACGATAATGAAGAAATTGAGGGTAGCTTTTACCGCGATGAGATTGAGGTAGTCACTGAAAGTGAAACATATTTGGTAGAGAAAATCATTCGATGTAAAAAACGGCAAGGTGAAGAATGGTGTCTTGTTAAATGGACTGGTTATCCTTCAAGTATGAACTCTTGGATGCGTCGTGCCGACATCTTTCATCTAAGTGATCGACAGTGATTCATGCAAAGTTGTAACTAACAATGTTTAGGGTTTGAGCTATGAATCCAACTGCCTCATTTTATTCGCGACCCTCCTATGTAAGTGGTGGAGGACAAATTTACATCGGCGCTCGCCGCCAACGTGGAGGTAGCATACTTGATGCACTGAAATCTGTTGTAGCACCTCTCATATCTAATGTCGGAAGATCTTTAAAACGAAATGTTTTAAGTAATGCCGTTGGCTTTGCTGGTGATGTTGCTAGTGATCTTTCCAGAAGTAGAAGTTTTAAGAGCAGTTTGTTGAATCGTGGGAAGGAACGCGGTTTAAAAACATTGAAGCAGACCTTTGCTGGTGTTACTCAAAGAAGGAAATCGCCTAAACGAATGAATAAAGGAAGAAGGAAACATCGCGGAGCTGGTAAGGTGCGATCTTCAGTCAAAAGGCATTCACGCAAACGTCGCAGAGGCTCTAATCATTCAACAGGCGCTAAACGACGACGCTGCCATAACTTCTAATCATGGAGTGTAAAACTTCCGGGTTTTGTTTGTTTGATCAACAAGCCATACAGACAGATATTCTTAGTTCAAGTATTGTAGATTATCATCCTCGAACAGCTGAGAATGCTGGCCCCATTGAATTTGTTATTCCTGGTGGTAGTGATGACTACATAGATTTCAGTTATACGATGGTTGATTTGAGGTTTAGAATTCAGCAAGCAGATGGAACTGCTATTGACGATGCACATAAAGTTGGACTGAACAATTTACCATTGACTACATTACTTCGCGATGTTTCTCTAACGATTGGAGAGCAGCAGGTGGAAGGTGGTCAAAGCGATTATCCCTATAAATCATATTTCAATCATGTATCACAGTTTCATCCAGCAGCACAAAAAAGTCATATGGAAGCCATGGGATGGTACAGAGATGAAGCAGGAAAATTTGATGCTGAAACAAACAGTGGCTTTGTAAAGCGATCTGCTATGATTAAAGATAGTAAAGTATGTCAGCTATATGGTCCGCTGAATTTAGACTTCTTTAGACAGTCAAAGTTTTTACTATGTAATACCAGCATGCGACTCAAGCTGACATTGAATAAGCCTGAATTTGCGCTGAATGCATTTGCTAAAGTTGACAATTTTAGAATTCATGTGGTAATTATTGCACTTTACATTCGTCGAGTAGTACCGAATCCAAGTGTCATTAGAGGACATGCTGAAGGTCTTAACCGCCAAAATGCCATTTACCCCATTCAGCATACAAAGCTTCTCACCTTTACAATTCCGAAAGATCAAAAGAGTTTCATGAAAGATGGCCTCTTTCCATCGGAAGCACCGAAGCTCCTCATGGTGGCAATGGTTGAAAATGATGCATTTAATGGTAATATAAAGAAGAATCCTTTCAATTTTAAATACAATCAGTTAAGTGAAATTGCTTTACGTGTAAATGGTGTGAGTCATCCTGGTCCACCCTACAAACCAGATTTTGCTGCGGATCAATTTATGCGCAGTTATGTTGATTTTATGGATGTCTTTGGCTTTTACAATACGGATGACACCAACGGACTGACTATGAAAGAGTTTAAGAGTGGATATACTATTTATGCATTTGATTTGACTGCTGACAGCGATATTAGTGCACCCTATCGTCAAGCGAACGTCCCTCATAATATTCGTTTGGATTTGACGTTCAAAAGAACACTACCTGAGACGATCAATGTATTAATTTATGCAGTCTTCGATTCAAATATTGAAATTACAAAGTATCGTGACGTGATTCTTCAGTATAATCGTTAATGAGTTGGTTGACTGCTGACGATATTAAAACTAAAGTACAGCGTAATGCAGACGAAGCGACGTTGAAAGCTTTCGATAATGTCTATTCGCTCGATACCTTACCACCTGCAGTAAATCACTATCCCATCTTTATTGTGCTAAACACTCATTCGCAGAATTTAGGCGGTGAGCATTGGAAAGCGATCTTTATTGGAGAAGACCGACGTGGTGAACTATTTAACTCTCTTGATCAACCTCCAAATATACCAACACAGCAGTGGTTGAGAAAACATACGCGTCAATATCAGCGAAATGAACGCATACTACAACATCCACTTTCATCAACGTGTGGTGCTTTTGTACTGTACTTCATCTTAAAACGTTTACATGCATCTCGATTTGTATCTGTTATTCAAAACTTTTCATGTAATCCATCCTCTAATGAAAAAATGATTTGTAAGTTCTATCATGATTTGAAATAAAAACATCATGTTGGAAAAATTGTTTTTTATTTTACAATCCGCTGGGTACGTACATACTCGATGAGATAGTCTAGGATCACATTTGCTTGTACATGAGATTTTAATCCAGTAATGATCACTTTACTATTATGAAAGATTGCAACATGCACAGGTAACCAACAACTAATGAGAGCTGCAGGAAAAAGTTCGGGTTCATAACACAAATTGTAACTGCTGGTACGAATCTTCAAAAATGATACACTGTCACTCAATTGAGTAGAGATCACCATATTGTCCACAGTCAGATTCGACATCACACACCTCTCCCTCTTCCATATCCGACGTAGTAGTCTCTGTAGCTCTAAGCGCATTGACTGCGCCGATGAATGAGAAAGGGCGCCGAGAATCTGTACAGTCCCATTTGGGAAGAGTTGAAGATTCCGTGAATTGTTCATCTTCACCACTAACATTTGAGGTCGGCCCGGGTAATACTTGCTGTTTGGAAGGTGTTGGTGTAATGTTGTGAGATCGATTTTGGTGTAGAGTCTGAAGCGACGGAGAATGTTGACGATGGTGTAGCGATGGCGCTTCATGATGAAAAAATGAGTAAATTGAGCGATGTACCTTCCTTTTATACTTTTCCCAACTACCTTGATGAAATGTGAAGTTAGTATGGAGTTGGGAATGATAGAGTTGAATTCGCCGTTTGTTGACGCGCAACCAGATGCGATTTCCAATACGTGAATGTCTTTTCATATAGAAGTATTTCAAATCCTTCATGATATGATGTAGAGATTGAAAATGACGATAAGATAAAGCAAACTCTCTTCTCACATTTCCAGTTGAATCTTTGAAATAGACGTTTCGATCATGATCCGTTTCAATACGTTGTAGGGAATCTAATTTCCAACTCATGGTGCGTGGTAGTCATGTCTGATTAAGATTTGCATAGTAGGGAGATGAACTCACGACGAATAAATGTCATGATGGAGCGATGTATGTATCTTCTATACTTCTCCCAATTGTATTTGCGAAATGAGAAACAATTTGCGGAATGAGAATGGCAGATTTGAATTTCATTTCTGTAATGTTGAAGCCAAACTTGATCACCCAAGGAGATGAATCTTAATGTTTCAAAATATTCCAAATCCCTCATGATATCATTGAGGTTGACAAATTGTCGCCATGTTAATGTAATACCTCTTGATGTATGACCATGAGAATTTTTGAAATGTACGTTTCCATTACGATCAACTCTGATATATTGTAGAGAGTCCAAAATCCAAGTCTTCATGATGTTATGTAAAGCCGCAGATCAGCAATATCAAAATGTCGTTTTATCATATTTTGCTTAGCAATGCGGCCGCAAATAGATTTGGTAGTGATCGAGCCGCACTCTTTTCTACTCCCATTGATTATGCACAACAGCTAAATGGAAAGTGAGAAGTGGGTGTCACTCAACTTGTTCATAGCAACTGTGTCTATACTTTTGATCATGAGGTGATGACTATTCATATGAGACGCACAGCTGCTTACCAATGTGAAAAGGGCTGTCGAGTATACATTCCACAGTGGCCAAAGAAAGATCTCTTATCATGTAAAAAGTTTATAAATGATTTCTTGAATAAAGCGTGTAAACATATTGTCCAATTTACTCCGCACAATGATGATCATAATTATGTACATCATGTAGTTGAGAAAGATTGGATTGTTGGTTTAAGTCCAAGTTTAAGAAATGATTTAGGTTACCTCGCTAGCGCCTTAACAAGCTATGATAATTTTAATGTTAATTACCACATAAGTGGTCATAAACAGTTAATATATCGAGAGGAAGCTTATTATGTAGATCTTATTCCAAAAATGAGAAGACGTTGGTGAAGAAGATTGTGATTAAGCCAAGAAAGACAAACATGACTCCTGAAACATTATTGAAGAAATTTAATTATCTCCTTCGAGTTGATGGTAAACAAGTGGCAACATTGACTTATATCAAATCATCTAATCATATTGCAATAATTAAATTAAATGATGATGATCTAGTATTAGTTTGTTCAAAAGATTTTCATCAGTTCTTACGACATCGTTCTGCAGCTGTTCATGGAAAATTTGATATGCAACATTTACCATGTGAAAGGTCAAATCAATTTGATACAGAATGGACCGTATCTTTATACAGAAAGTGTGTAGAGCCTTTAGGTGGTATCTTACATGAAACAAGAGTGTTGATGCCTCGCATTATTACTTCAGTTAAATTGGTTGTAGATTATTTAAATGAAGTGATTAATGAGCAACAAATTTCATTTTCTGAAAAAGAAGGTGTTTGTCTCTCACTATAAGTGGAAAAGATATTGAACTAATTATGGATAAAACTCTAATGGACATTTTGGTTTTTGATCAAAATATCTTTAAAAGTGGTATGTAACCAAAGCTAGCGCAGACATGTCACTATCGCGTCGTTAACTATTTTTTCGAATATTTCCAATATTGGTGAAGATAGTACGTGTGGATGTGTTGCTCCTGTGCTAGCATGATGTACCATACCAGCAAAAAGCTGCAGTATTTTTTCTGAGAGCTACCTTTCAAGAAAGTGGCATTATAGCTGAAAAATCAAACTACTACATCCCACAAATTGATATTTGCAACGATGCGCGACTGCTGTCTTTCATTCCTTTTCATAATAAAGTGTGACAAGTATCACACTCCATTTTTTTAATGCAAAGAGTTAGCAAAAGTATGCTAAATTATTTTTTTCCAATGTGAAATCTATGAAAGTGGAAAATAAAGACTCGTTTTTAATTACTTGCTTCTATGATAATGCTTGAATAAAATAATTTCAATAAAATAAACCAATAGACTATCGAGTAGAATTCCACTAGGCACTACATTAGGAATGGAGAGGTTGGGTTTCTGATAGTTTGCTATGGATATTAGTATTTAGAATGTGAATGATTTGGAAGAAATGATATTGACTCCTTGCACCCATGATGGAATAATGATGAATAATGCATTCCAGTTCCCATACAATTTAACGTCAGATGGAAAGTGGAACTATGAATGGATTCAGATAAAATCAGATTATTATGAACCATTCGGGAATGAGAAAATTATTAAGGCATTCAACAGTGGTAATACTTCCATCATGAAGAATAAGGATCAGAAGGTTTATGAGTTTACTATCTATCATTGGAGTGGGAGACAGTTCCTTCGCTTTCATTCTTTTACTAAAGGTCTTACACTGAGGTTGGATAATGAATTCTATCCGCATCTCGGTTTTGGCCATGGACTACATCTAACGTCAATTGCTACTGCAAATGTTAAAAAAGTTTATTCAAATCAAATCAACAAATTTCATCATAAATTTAAAATATTTGATGAAGATGTTGTAGAATGCGAAGAACGCATCATTTTGAAAAAGCGTGGTGTTCAACCTTTATCACTTATTGAGTTAGTAAAACGATGGGATGAGACTGTGGGTAAGAAGTATGGAGAGAAAATTATGGCGGACAAAAATAAGTTGGTCATTCAGAAATATAATGACAAACTTACAGTTTATTTCTCTCCAACCTTGCGTCATTTTGTAAGACATTATACACCTATTATTGGAAGCGGTCTGGTGTATGCTTCTCATGAATATCACACTAAAGCTGATTCAGTTAATGATGAATGGTGGGTGGACATCTATGGTGATCGCATCAAGAAAATTTACCAGTCTTATGAAGAATCTAAAGTTGCTATCAATATAATGCCGCGTCTATATCATACAGTTGAAAGCTTCATTCATGTAGTAAATCCTTATATACAACAGAAGTTGAAGCATGTGATGAAAAGTAAATATGATGTAAAGACACACCACATTTCGTTTTCAATTGAAAATCAACGCGTTGTTCTGAAACTGGGTGATGACATTCAATGTCAATTGAGTAAAAATTTGAAAAAACTCTTTGGTTTTTCAATGCTACAAACTGTGTTTACTGCTGCGCATACGATTGGTATAGAAACACCAATGACACTTGATAAACATGAACAGCACCTTTACATTCAAAGTGATTTGATTCTTCCTATTTCTGTTGGTGAGAAAAAAGAATACATTTTACGTGATTTCATTCATGATAAAAACGCTTTATATGGAATAGTCGAGAAGATGTTTCAATCTATTTTCCATCATCCCGTCGTCAAACAAACTATGCCCTCTATTGCTATCAAAATTACCAATGGTTTACAAGAGTGCATCCATGTGAAAGATACTAAATCCCTCGTAACTTTAGTGTTTCGGAAAACAAAGTGAAGTCATTGTGATATGTTTATTGAAATAAAAATATGTGTATGAAAAAGTCTTTTCACAGATATAGGGGGAATGGGCTGACTGTAGGCATATATTCACAAGGAAGAAACGATCTTATGCGATACATAAAACAACCATGTATATCTACAAAAAGCAACATCAAAATACTGAGTTAAAGTTGATTATGTCAATACATCTCCTGAATGTGGTAGCGTGAGTTTTATTCTTCTGGGTGGAGGTATGTTTGTGTCAGGATGTCCATGTGGAAGAGATGTGTTATGTCCTATCCAACACCTCTTATCCTCCCATGCTGAAAGTGCTCGTTTCTTGAACGTGTGCGTTTTCACAGTATGAACTTGAGATTTTGAGATTGTCATATTGACAAACGTTATAGTTTTATTTTTATAGGCCTTCTTATAGGACCGATGTTTCATTTCGTGAACAATGGATTTTGATATACCTTTAGCACGCTTAATACTATCTGCACATTCTTTTAATTTCATGGAATACATTTTAGGACGGAGGAGAATCATTTCATCTATTTCCTTTCCTGCTGTTTCATCCTTAAAACAACCAAGTTTGGCTTTATTCTGTATGGAATAGAGTGGATGAGTGGGATTGTAGTTAGATGTGTCGAAATATTTTTCTAATGACTTACCTACTTCATTAAAATTTAAATCTTTTTGAGTGGTAATTCCTAAAAAGAAACTATCTGTATCACCACCCAGCAAGCGAACCTCTTTTACGAGAGAGCATGGTTTTAATATTTTGTAGAAGAGTTGATACATTTGAAGCTTGGAATAATCTAAAACGGCTTGCCCAATATAGATGGGTTTGCACAACTCAACTTCTGATTTTATCATTTTAACACCTACAAGATCCTCATCGATGATGTCTCTATCAATGAAAAGAGGTGATGAGGTCAATTTGTGATATTTTTGTTCATCAACGACTAGTTTGTAGTTCATACGTTTTCTAACATCATCCATGGTCTTTCCGAAAAGACTGTTATTCTTATATTTATAAAAATCCTTTTCAAAATTATTTTGGGCGAGTGCACGATTTTGACTGTTACTATCTATGTAGGGTTTGAGGAAGGCTTTCTGTCTAAATTTGATAATGCGGTGAACTGACTTTAGAAGCATGCCTATTTCTAAATAGAATTTTAGTATGCAGAAGTGCACGAGATAATTTTTCTTATCATATTGGGTGAGCAAAAGTTTGCGGCATGGTTTGTACCTTGGCTGTCCACACTCTGTTAAGTTATTATGAAATTGTGACATGAATGGTGAAAACATATCTTCAGTCACTTCACCAGATTCAGGTGCGAGTGGGAAATCAGCAGTTTTATTTTCAATACTATTTGGATAAATCAAATCCACTTCAAAATAATATCCCCAATCACCTCCATCTGGAATCTTCAGAATGTTTGAAGGGTTGGAGTAATACTCAAGTTCATCTTGATTTAACCAACTAAACTCGGAGTGAGGTAGTGGTTTAGACAGTGAACTGCCATATAAATTATTTTGGTCATAGTACTTTAGGTGGATATGATCATTACCTACTGTTTTAGATTTTATGTGATGTTTATTAACAAATGTGAGACCACCGCGTATTCCGCGCTCAAATATGTTATACATCTCCGGGTCTTGTAAGAGATGAATGGTCTCACCAGTCATTTTAAAGGCTGATTTAAAGGACATGGCTGGTAGACTGACAAAGTGGACAGGATCTAATTTGTCTTCTTCTAATGCCACTCGTCGAAATTCCTGAAAGACATCAGCCAGCAAAATGACATCTAATTCTAAGTAAGCGATCATATAATCGCCAAACGTTTTACAATCAAATTTTAACCATGCCTCTTGAGCATGTTCATAGTCCTCTACAGGACAATCTTGACCCGTCAAGTCGTTTTGGAATTTGTCAATGGAAGGAAGGGTTGTTTCATTTAGTTTAGACATTGAGCTAAAATACGCATGGGGAAAGACTCCTTTGCGAGTGATTATTTCATCCGTTAAGTTTGGATAGTGTTTCTTCAAAGTTTAACTATGGGGAAGAAACTTGAGATTACGAACGAGAGAAGCTAGTGACGCTGACATGAATTGGAATGAATCTAAAAATTTTATTTCGAAGAAGACTGTCTTATTTTCTTTAGTTTTATCTACTGGTACTTTTGCTGTCATTGCCATGAATTTTTCTCTCGTTTGCGCTATTACATTAAACTGCCACGATTTCATCTGGCTCAACCCTCCTTTTATGAGCATATGACTGTCATAGCCCTTAAAGTTATGAAAAATGACGGGTAGGACACCTAAGTGAAAAGTTTTATTTGGAGCAGAGTGCGTTTCTAAATTTACCAGTGATGTGATCATGATCACGCACTTTCTTAATTTTATCGTCATCAAACGTTTTATGACATTTAGGGCACGATGTGCAACTTTCAAATTTCTGTTTGTCTTCATCTGACATATGTAGTGACTTACGCTGCAATTGGGAATCATATGATTGTTGAAATTTAGCAGCTTTATCGAGAAATTCTAGAAATTTTGAAATACAATCTTCACCTTGCCAAGTATGCATTTTGTTTTGCCTATTTCTAAAGTGGTCATGCCATACTTCATAGCAGGATATGGCTGCTGGCTTGTGGATGATATCATCAATGTAGCATTCTATGTCTGCGTAAATGACACACAGGGGACTTAATTCGTCACCATTATCCCTATGTGAAAATATTTTATCTTTGGGAATGCGTTCCATTTGTAATTTACCTCGCTTGCACCATTCATAGTGAGTTTCAAATTTATCTTTACTCCAAAAGGAGCGGATGCAGCAGTCGCATACAAAATGTTCACCTCTTTTAGAGTGCCCCAAGTGTGTGTACAAGCGAGAGATTTTGGGAATACCACAATAGTGCCATTCCTCGCTATCATCTTGTTTTACTAATAAGAGGTTGACTACACGTTCATAACAAGTTGAACGTGAATTATAGTGGGCACCCTTCAACCCCTTCTCCCACACGTGAACGACAATTTTAATCTTATTATGTTTTTCGAACGTTTCTACATCTTTGATTTTTATGTTGTCACTATTACAACCTTCAAAGTCTAGTTCATTCTCCCACTGTCTATAGCTATAGGTGCGATTTAGATGCGCGTTGATATCATTATAGTGAAGGATGGATAGGACTGCGTATTTGAAACACTGCGATTTACAATCGACATTGATGACAGCTTTCTTATTATACAACGTTTTTGGTAGTTTAAATGTGCCTCGAGCTGCATGACTTTCCAATAGGGAAATTTTGAATATGGCTGAGTCCACACCATCAAAAATGAGAGCGCTGTCGCGTTGATTGAATTTATCTACATTTGATTTTAAACATTGAATGTGAAAATTTAGCCAAGACTCGCAGTCTACAACTTCGGTTGCGGAAGAGAAAGGAACATGAAACTGTATTCTCTCCGTCACTTGACCCGTTTGAAAATCTATTTTAATATATTTTAGTTTAAGGTAGATGAGCGCCTTCATTCTAAAATTGTCTAAATTGTTGAAGAGCGCTTCGATAATGTTAGAATTTTGAAGGAGCCACTCAGGAAAATCTACTATTTGAGTATTGGACTCCATGCAGTAGTCGCGTACTAAATTATTATGTGAAACATTAATGAGGGAGATGGTAGAGGTACCGTTCGTGTAGTGATCAATTGCATGCGTGTGTTGAAGTCTGTGCGAAGATCGCTGAAAGTGACTATCAAAAGAAAGAGGGCACAAATCGCAAGGAAAGGAGATGTCATCGTCAGAATCAACTTCACCTCCGGAGATTGACGCCGCTTTGCGTTGACACACACGTTGTTTGATGTGTCGAAGGAGACTGTGCTTCCTTGTAAACATATGTCCGCAGTCGGCACATTCCCACTCGTTGCCTTGTCGCGAGAGTCCTGAGCTGGAACTCACATCACCTGAAAGAGAAATCATTCTATCATCTCTGTTCAAGTCTCAGTGTATTGTTACAACCTAACTTGACTCAACAACTCTAAACTTTCCTCGAGAAGGGAGGACGTTGGTGATGAAGTTGATGCCTGAAATTGAGGAAGATGCTATTAGCCACACGTTTGAGGGAGATGAGTGAAGAAATTTTCAACTTACCATTTCAACGAAATCAAGTTTAAGGTTGATACTTCAACAAGATAGAGACTTCACTCAAATTTGGAATTCACGAGAGAGCAGTTCACTTGCACGCCTCAAATAATAACAGAATTCGCCAGAGAACACTTCACTTATACGTCTCAAAGACAGAGTGAAATGACACGAATGTCACTTTACATATATATACTTTCATATTCATCATTCATTGGCTGTTCATTCTGATTGGTTGCTTGTTTATACTTAAGAATTAGAAAACATTTCAAAGTTATTATTCACAGTCAACATGACAAGCCCTCCGACAACGCCGAACACAAAATTCTCTTCTCCATGCTCAACACCAAAGGCGCTCGTTGCACCAAACGCTCCAACGAAGGGGAAGGTAGAGAAAATATACCGACTGGACAATATCAGAAAGTTGTCATTACCAGCGGACGACGAACACACTTACACTTCTGATACAGGGATAGCAATCGACTGCAATCCATATGTAAAGAGCTTGTTAGACTACGGATGGGCTTAAGTGGATGATTTAACCATGTATACTTTTTCATTTGGAAATAGTAGCACGCTTAGTCTAACTTGTAAATCTTATAACATTTCATATGGGCGATGATGGTAGATGAAATAGTGTTAAATAAAATTAAGATGGCTTACACTTCTGATACAGGGATAGCAATCGACTGCGATCCATGTGTAAAGAGTTTGTTAGACTACGGATGGGCTTAAGTGGATGATTTAACCATGTATACTTTTTCATTTGGAAATAGTAGCACGCTTAGTCTAACTTGTAAATCTTATAACATTTCATATGGGCGATGATGGTAGATGAAATAGTGTCAAATAAAATTTAGATAGCTTACATGATTCTGGGATAGCAATCGACTGCGATCCATGTGTAAAGAGCTTGTTAGACTACGGAAGAGAGAAGTGTGTTATGTTGCGTGTGGCGCGTGAGTGTCCTCCCATTTCATTCCATTCATCAATTCGTCTCATTGATAGAGACAGGTAGAACTCATGGTTCTCATAACGTATGCAATGGAAAGTTTTAGGCAACCTTCGACAGTTGGCTAAATGTCGCCCTGGCGCGAATGCATACTACGTTGAGACAGAGTCAATCACTTGCAAACATGACGCAGAGAGGTTTAACAAGATTGACCATTGCCGAATGTCCCTTGCGGTATACATAGCTACGGGTTTCACCGCCGCCCTTTACAGGAACGCCCGTCGAAAGGAAGTATTACACCGAACTTCATTTGCAACGTTCAAGTTTACTGATAGCAGATTCAACTTAATGATAGTATTCGCCAGTCCGAAGACTGCCCAGGGCAAACCGCGTGGAGGTTCTATCATGTCTTGCCCCATGGTGGCCCTTAAGAGAGCCGATGGTTCGTTCTCGGGAGTAACAAGTTGACTATTGGCTTGAATAGTCAATAGGTATGACGGTTAGGTTCTCATATACCCTATACCGCCGAGGTCGTGCTGGTGCATCTGGCACCTTTCAGATGCGGGTGGTATTCGGAGTCCACACCTCATCCGTCCAAACGATCTTCTTGATCTTCACCTTCTTCTCATCCTCTTCATCCCACTCGTCGAGGATTATGAAGTCGGGAATGGCGTTGTCTTCATCCCACTCGTCGAGGATGATGAAGTCGGGAATGGTACTAGCAGATGTTGCTTCCATCGTGACTTAAAATTGAATGAGAAGCGCTACAATCTTCTGGCTTATATAGGGTTTTCAACAATGAATTGCTCAACAGCGAATCAGAATGCTTCAGGGATGGCAATCGACTGCATAGCGTTCAAGTTGACTGATAGCAGATTCAACTTAATGATAATATTCGCCAGTCTGAAGACTGCCCAGGGCAAACCGCGAGGAGGTTCTATCAAATCTTGCCCCATGGTGGCCCTTAAGAGAGCCGGTGGTTCGTTCTCGGGAGTCGTCATCTTACAGCCTACCGATTCTGCTGAGAGAGTCTTTGACTCTCTCCTTGGTAGCAGTGTCGACTTCCACGCTAATTGGTATGTGGCTGAAAAGTGGAATGTAGCGCCATTCCGTTGGATTGACAACACTTGCTGTCATCGGATTGCCAATCCGAGCAAGATTGTTGTGGACTCTGTCTTGCTCCTCTAGTCTAACAAATTCCTCAAATAAATTTCGCGGCCTTAACTGCGGTCCGCGAGGAGAGCTGACTTGACTGTTCGGCGTCTGCATGATTGAAATGAAAAGAAATGAGAGGTAGTGGTTTATATACCCCTCTAACGCGACGCAACGTTCAAGTTGACTGATAGCAGATTCAACTTAATGATAGTATTCGCCAGTCTGAAGACGGCCCAGGGCAAACCGCGTGGAGGTTCTATCATGTCTTGCCCCTAGGTGTCCCTTAAGAGAGCCTATGGTTCGTTCTCGGGAGTGTCGTGATGGGATGGTGAAGGCAGGGAAAAGATCTGCAATGAAAATGATATGTATTAGAATAGGATATACTATCTTATTTGCTTTTCACTTACCAAGTTAGCCATCCTTGGGTAGTCTCGTGGGCTTCCTCACTGAAAATTTATGGAGATGCCCGCGCATACATAGAGTGGCGTGTAGACATTTCTTACTCGGATGGCCATTATAGCAGATTATACTCTCGTCCAGGCTTTGGTTGACGAGGACTTAACCGTCCAGATGGTTATCCCGAATAGGGATGTGAAACTTAAACATTCTGTCCTCATTCACACGATTCCATTCATTCCTCATGCGCTCCAACTGTAGCGGATTGATCGGATGAAAAGTCACTTTAATTGATCACTTTATTGTCGCTAAACAAAACCTCCGGAGAGGGTAAAAATCGTCATTTTAGGACGACACACGCGATTCAGGCGAGAAACTGCACACTGCGAGAATTCAAAACAGTGCAAAATAAAACAAAAATCTCTCGCTTAAACAAATATAAAAACACAAGTATGCAATAAAAATAACAAGAATGACAACACTGAGGCAGTACACTCCCCTCTATGATCTCGGAAGATCATACACATCACACACAAATCTAGAAAATGCAGACTTTGATAATAGAAATAAACTCGAAAAATATAAAGACTGTACCCATCATATACAATATAGTACACTATAAATTAAGTACACTTCCGTGCCTTCCGTGTTCATCTGTGCGTGGATTCAAAGAAGAGATATATTTTTTGTCATTTTCGTAATGTTCAGCTTGCACCAACTTGATGATTCGACTTCTTGCCCTTTCTAAAGGTTCAGACTTACAAAGCGAGTCAGTTGTCTTAATTCGATCGGCGAGCTTCAACAGACAAGCGATTGCCCGTTGTAAACTTATCCAGCTGGAAAATTTCTTAAAGCGTTCGTTGACTAAGCTCTGATGTTGGCAGGAGGTTGTCAGGCATCTGGCTTCGGTTTTCAATTCTTTATCTTCCTCCGGTTCGACAAGTAGGTAAACTTCCACTTGAGGATCTCGATCATTAGTCCTGAGGAATTCGGGTCCTCTTAACCATGTACTATCTTGCAACTGAAACACTGTTAGGCCTCTTGTAGCTTGGTCGGCAGGATTAAGCTCTGTGGATACATGAAACCATTGCTTCGGACATGTAACACTTCGAATTCGACTAACTCTGTTTGCAACATATACTTGGAATCGTCGGCTTTCGTTGTTGATATAGCCAAGTACGACACGACTGTCTGTGTAGAATTTCATGTCTTCATAGGGAATATCCAAATATTGATTTATCAATTCCGCGATATCTACTGAAATAACCGCTGCGCAGAGTTCTAAACGTGGAATAGTGTGACTGTGTCTAGGTGTGACCTTTGCTTTACCAAGAAGGAATCCAACAGTACAATTACCTTCGGAGTCGATTAACTTCAAATATGCTACTGAGCCAACTGCCTCCTTCGATGCATCTGAGAAAATATGGACTTCTTTCGATTCAGATTTGGTGTATGAAGATTTTGAGTAAGCTCTTGAAATCGCTGTCTTTTTCAAGTGTTCCAGAGAATCTGCCCACATTCTCCACTTCGCCGCAAATTCGCTTGAAAATGGTTCATCCCATCCATCAGCGACAGATTTTTCCATCATTTCACGTAGCAGGAGTTTGCCTTTAATAAGCACAGGACATGCAAAACCGATTGGGTCAAAAATGCTGTTCAATACTGACAGAACGCCGCGTCTAGAGAATGGAGCTTTCCTGTGATCACCGATCTCAAAGGTAAAAGCATCTCGCGATACATCCCATAGAAGTCCTAAGCTTCGTTGGTGGGGCAAACAATCCTCTTTTAAGTCCAGAAACTTTATATCACTTGCCAAGTCCTCGGCCGGGACCGAGCGCAATACTTCTTGCTTGTTTGACGCTAATTTGTGAAGACGAAGACCAGAATCTGCTAAGGCTGACTGAGTTTCCTTGACGAGACTGACTGCTTCATCCGTTGACGCGCACGATGCGAGGCCATCATCAACGTAGAAATTGTCGTTCACGAAACGTTTGACTTGTGAACTTGCGTTTGCGACTGCTTGACGGAGTCCCAACGTGGCTATGGCTGGAGAAGGAGAATTTCCGAACACATGCACGGTCATTCGGTAATCAATTAGAGGTAGATTCATGTCGTTGTTCTTGTACCAGATGAATCGTAAATAATCTCTATGCGCTTCGCACACTTTGAAGTTGTAAAACATCTGCTGCACATCACAAGTAATTGCTACTTCTTCTTTCCTGAAGTTCATCAGGACGCCTAAGAGACTGTTGGCGAGATCCGGACCCTTGAGTAGGACGCTATTTAGAGAGACTCCTCTAAAGACTGCTGACGAATCGAATACGACCCTGATTTTGTCCGGCTTCTTTGGGTGATACACTCCGAACAAAGGTAAGTACCACACTTGGCGATCGGAGGCTGCTGGGGCCACTTCGGCATGTCCGTTCTTCAAAACGTTGTCCATGAACTCGAACATATGTAACCTTTTCGTTGTATTATTTTTCATGGTCTTCTCCAGAATGCTCGCTCGTTTCAATGCTAGGCTTCTGTTGTTGGGAAGTTGAGGCATCAATCTCCGGAATGGCAATGGAGCCTCCCAATGACCATCAGACCCCTTCACTAAGCCGGCGTTCATAATTTCCAAGAACTGAGCATCCTCAATCGAATTCGCTCTTTTTTCATCATTTTCTGTAGTCAAGAAAGGATCTATCCGAAGTTGAGATTGGCATGGAGGAAATACTGAGGACCGACCGTTAAATAGACTGTGCGTTTTGTTTACGTTGACAACTGAGGGTTTGTGTACTTGGCCAAGACAAACTTCTCCGACTATAACCCAACCTAAACGACCTCTCTGAGCATATGGCATCTCGTCAGTACCTAACCGTTGTTCGAGGACATGATGAACGATAGGTAGGTCACGACCGATCAACAGTTCGATTCTGACATCATGTATAGGTGGGATGAATTCAGCGATATCTTCCATATGTGAATAGTTCGTTGCAGCTAGTGACGTAGGAATTTCGTTGTAAGGTTCTGGAATGCAGTCGCATTCCAGGATTTCCGGTAGACCAAGTTTAGTACTTTCGTCATATGACTCAATAACATAACCTGAGGCTAATCTACCAGCTGTGGCTACTCTACCTGAGCAGGTGGAAAGAAAGTAGGGAGATTCAGGGCTGTTTTCTTGGAATGCGTCAAAAAACCGAGGACTTGCCAACGTCCGATTGCTTTGGTCGTCTATGATGGCGTAGACAAGTCGCTGTCTCAGTGGCTCGCCAGTCGGATAGATTCTTACTAAGACTATCTTGGCGCAGGATTTGCTAGTTTGTGTCGGGTTTTCACATACGCTTATGCAATTAGGAGTGACGTCGTTGTTTTGCTCCCCTCCTTGAGTGCTTGCACCGACATGTAGCGCAGTTGGGTGACCTTCCATTCCACATAACTTGCATTTCGGTTTCTGTGGGCAGGCGCGAGCGAGATGCTCCGTAGATTTGCAACATTTAAAGCAAAACCCATTGTCGCGTAAAAACTTCCGCCTATCGGATATAGGCTTCGACCTGAAAGCTCGGCATTCATTCAGCGTATGATTCGTCTCATGAATTGGACATAAGCCTATACTCGATGTGCCTGCACGTTGGTCCTCGTTTGTACCAACAGTTCGTTGCTCGGTTTTAGTTTTCTTTGTGACGTTCTCTCGCATATACCCTCTTGTTACAGTGGCATTGTCTTTCGGCACTGATTCAAATTGATAGTGAAAACTAGGGTCGTTACGTACACGCGCTTGCTTACGAAGAAACTCGTCAAAAAATGAGAACGGAGGATATGGAGTTCGAAGACGCTCTTTATAGCTGCTCGCCTCGTTGGTCCATCTGTCCTGAATACATTGAGGTAGCTTGCTAATGATGGAGTTGACACCCGCGGAAGTATCAAACTATGACAGAAGACGATCGAATTCTGGGTCTTCTTTGACTGCGAGTATTTCTGACACTATGTCACATAAGTCATACAAACGACTTCGTTCGTTGTTGCCTATACGCTTGAAAGATTTGAGTCTTCTTTGTAACGATGTTTCTATGCTCTCTGGTCTCGCGAAACGTTCATTCAGCCTCTCCCAAATGCGTTGCACCCCTATATCTGGCGAATGAATATAGGCTGCGCGAATGCTCTGAGCTTGTCTTCCTGAATCGTTTCCTAACCACTTGACTAGTAAATCCATTTCTTCGGCAGCCACCGCTTCTAATTCTGTCATCACTGACTGAAAGGTCAATTTCTAGGCTCTAAACATCTCGGGCCGATCATTGAATCTGGTGATACGTGACGTTAGGAGTTCCTTTCTGGAAAGGTATTTAGCAAAACTATCCGTTGTTTTATACATCGGCACCGGTGTAGGTTCAGAATTGGCTACGTGAAATTTGTCGACATATCCAGGGATATGACTACCGGTACGTTGACACTTATTGAAGTATTCGTTGGGCTTCTGTTGACAAATCGATTGAGGCTTGTTACTGGTAATTGGATCTACGACGGCGGCAGTAGGCCGATGTTGTAATTCGTCGCATGTTTCTTTAGGCATCTGTTGGTAAATTGGCTGTGACGCGTTAAGGGGAATAGAATCTACGAAGGCGGCGGTGCGTTGGAAATTGTCGCATGACGCTAGATCGATTTGAGATCCATTGGTAGACTTTTGCCTAGACCTACTACTTCCTGCGGCGCTTTTGATCTCAGCTTTCCTTAACCTCAACTTTGATATGCTCAGCCTGATTTGATTGGCAACATCCAATTCTCGTTGTTTCAAATGTGCAATTAATTCGTCGTGTTCAAGTTGTGCCTTTGCCAGTTCAGTTTCGACGTGAGTGGAGTTTACCGAAGCGTGCGACCGATAAATTGAACCCGGTCGTGCATCCTCTACACGTATGCCTACAAGACATGTGTTGTACTTTTGAGACAATTCTTCGTAACGTAGCTCATATTTCTCTCTGGAAATGACATTGGTTTCTAATGTTGCGCTATCAGTAAATGACATAAATCTTTTGAAGACTTCTTCATATGCCTTAAAACAAGCGTGGAGTTTTGAGCGGGCTTCATTCGAACCTTTATTAGCTCCTAGGTCTAGCGATTTTAGCAGATCAAGAAGCTCACCTTCCTTTCTCTCCAGTTGCTTGACGTAGTTGTCGCAATCTTCCTCGAAGTAGCGTTGTCCGCGTTCGGACAGTGTCCTACGACGTTGTTCCATAGCGTGAATGACGTTGGAAAGTTCAATGCGAACAACAAATGATGATGTTAATGACGATTTTTACTGTAGCGGATTGATCGGATGAAAAGTCACTTTAATTGATCACTTTATTGTCGCTAAACAAAACCTCCGGAGAGGGTAAAAATCGTCATTTTAGGACGACACACGCGATTCAGGCGAGAAACTGCACACTGCGAGAATTCAAAACAGTGCAAAATAAAACAAAAATCTCTCGCTTAAACAAATATAAAAACACAAGCATGCAATAAAAATAATAAGAATGACACTGAGGCAGTACACCAACTTCGCAAACGACTCTCTCTCTCTCATCACCCTGCCTACTCACACTCCTCTCCAACTCAGCATTCCTTGCTCTCAATACACTCATCTCCTTCATCAACTCCTCATGCTTCGACTCTGCCTCTCCCATTCTCCTCTCTGCAGCACTCGTCCTCTTCTCTCGCTCATCATTCTCGTTTTCCAACACTCGCACATTCTCCTTCAACTCTTTCACAACACGCCTCATACGGATATTCTCATCTGCCACCTCCTTACATTTCACCTCCTTCATTTTCAGCTCACTCAACTCACTCAACTCACTCAACGTTCTCTCATTCACCTTCTTCAAACTTTTGTACCGATCAACCAACAAAGCATGTGCCGCTTGCTGCGACACATGCTTCTTTTCCATGTCCTCATCCCACCGCGCCGACTGCTTCCGTAACCCACCACCCTTCACTATTGGGGAAGATGAGCTCTGCGGGGGGTCGGTAATGACAATATTTGACACCTCCGACGACGAAGGGCTCAACTTCCTCACACACTTCATCACTCGCTCCCTATCCAAATCCACATCATCCTCATCATCACTCTCAAAACTCTCTTCCGCCACTTGTCAGCCTTCAAACCGGCCACAGCATTCTCTACCTCATTCTCCACAGCATTCCCACTAGCATTCTCAACAACATTCCCACTAGCATTCTCAACAACATTCTTGGCCACTTTCCCCAACATTCGCTCCTTCTCAGCACTCATCAACTCCACAATTCTCAAATCGGTCACCAACCCTCCTATACACTCACCATGCCTCAAATAAAACTCGGCCTCCTGCCCAACAACCAACAGCACCCTGCACTTCACACAGGCAACCCTACTCAGGATAACCATGTGGTCGGCCCCTGCCTTCTTGATGTGGTCCTTGAGACCGTCTCGGCGGTTAATTCGGCCGCACGCAAACATTTTAATGTGAAATTTCTTATTTTTGTCGTTATTGACCATGGTTAGCTGTAAGATAATGAAATTTGTATAAGTTTGGAATCATGTAGTATACAGCCTAAAGCATAACACTTAGTGAGGAATGATAGATTTGAGTGTAGTGAGTGGCACTCGATCCCGTCGACAGCCCGAAGGCCTTGTATTGATCACTAGGGAAGTGAGAGATCTTCCCCGATACCCGCTATTTACAGCTGAAGACATCATTGTCACTGCCCCGAAGTGGTAACAGCAACGCCGAGTCAAAGGTAATGATCAGTAGCTGGGATCTAACCCCTCAAAGCTGCCTTAGACTGAGTTAAATTTCAAATCTGATAGCAGATTTGAACTCAGCATACTTGAAAACCTTAGTCTACATGTTAAAACTTTGAAAAAACTGAAAATTAAGAATTTTTAAAAAAATTCAGCATTTTACTACTCATACTACTTTTAAAAAATTTTATCAGTAGTAAAGACACTATCAAACTCTATCACACAAACTTTGAAGTAAGAAGATAGCTTGCCTACTTCAAAAGATAGAGTCCTTTGAAACACCCGATATCGGGAGCTCAGAGCGACGACCGCTTACCTCGTCTTTCGATGAAGTGATCAGACTTACGTTGTCGGGGGCTTATATATGCTCGGAAGAAAACTTAAAATGGCTCTATCTTCGAAAGTATTCATTGTAGCGACATGCGGTTTGTCGCAAACGATTTGTCTCATCATTTTCTATCATATGACACCTGAACCATTCTCATATGACCACGGGAAGTTGGAGCGTCAGCACATGTCCATGTAACATGCCACAAGTGAAAAAATTCCTAAGTGTGGGAGCTCCAGTATGGTGAAAATTTTGAAAAATTTAAAACTTCCGAATATCGACCTGGGACCTTTATCAAAACATTTTTCATCAAATTTCACTGACCCCCCTCGTTCGGAGAAATTTGATGAAACAAGCTTTGGTCAGGGTCCCAGGTCGAAATGCCACACTTTGGAAAATTTTCAAAATTTTGTCCATACAAAGTCACTCTGACACTTAGGATTTTTTCAGGTGAGCTCCGACCTAAAATCTTGTAACAGCTCTAACTTTTGAACGGCTGGTCCGATTGACTCGCAACAAAGAATGTCATCGAGCAGTTTTTTCTCCTCTTTCAAACGAGTAGCTGTAAGACAAAATCCGTCCACTAGAACCAAAGTTAGAAGATCGCTGTCGGGGGGGGGGTCAGTGAAATTTGATGAAAAATGTTTTGGTAAGGGTCCCAGGTCGAAATGACACACTTTGGAAAATTTTCAAAATTTTACCCATACAAAGCCACTCTGACACTTAGGATTTTTTCAGGTGAGCTACGACATTCCACCCTCCCAACCTGGCCGGCACACCACGCCAACCTGGAGAGCGCAGCACAAACCACCTCGCGCTACGTCGGCCGGCCAGAGGGGGGGGCAGACATGAAGCTACACGACGGCACACCACGACCGACTCGACTGACAGGAGGGGGGGGACGTCAGCGACGGCGGCCATCTTGCGCGGTCCAGTGGTGGAGTTTTACTTACTACTGGCCTATTTCACATCTCCCAATGTCGTCACAATTCCTTATCTAAACCTACAGCAATACCCGGTGCGAATTTAAAAAATGCAAATAGCACATCAGTGAAAATTCGGCGGGCATTCATTAAATACTACTTATAACACACTATGACATGTCGTCTAAGATGGTGCTCCTGTAACAATTGATGAAGGCAGGCTGCTATTTGATAAAAGCCATATTTATTGATTGCTACAGACGCACTAACGCAGACGACATGTCAGCTCTGTCAAAAGTGCAGTAATTGTAACTGAATTTACCCAATTATTATAATTAATGACTATAATCAATTGCATATTTAGCCATGTAATTGAAAAGTAATTGCAATAACTTTGCAGTCGGCACTGTTCAATATTCATTGAACATGCAATACAATTACCTCATTTTCCTCGTCGAAAATGCGCTACAGCAACTGCTAATAATGTGACATTAAGTTATATTATACTTAGATATGTGTACCAGCGGTGCACCTACCACCAACTTTTTTGAAGGAATTTAAGACGAGCTTATTGTCAAAATCTAAATTAAGAGTCGGCAGTTATCTGAAGTAATTGCAAAGTACTTGAAATGTAATTGGAGAAAAAAAACGGAGTAATTTGTAATTGAAATCAATTAATTCCCAGATTAATTGACATAAGTGTGGTTAAAGGGATATTTATTGAATTATGGGCCTATGCCCGCCGAATACTTGTTACACAGCTCCTAACAGCCTTTGATATTGTGTAAGACTAAATATCACCATTTGATTTTCAAAATCATCCTCCCGAGCGAAAATCCTGGTGGCTACGCGCCTGCATGAAGTGCTAAGGGAAGTAGTCTAACAGCCCCTCTTCATTGTTTGCGTGCAGTTGGACAATTTTAAAGTGCTTGCTTTCTATGGCTATCATGATTATGGACATAGACCTAGATTGATGGACAGAAAATTTAAGTTAGTAGGAAAATAAATGCAGTGCTGAACGAAGTTCGAGAGATATGATGCACCAATCAATTTCTGCGTAAATAAACGAGTTTCATGCGAGTAGAATGTCCCACTAAAAAACCATCAACACCACTGCTGAAATTGAAAAAGTGATCGCTTATACAGTTCGATTTTATATTTAGAATTTCACGTATGAAGATGGAATTCTGCGATGTGAAGTAGTCTTGTCTAACAATGTTTAGCCCACGAAATTTCATGCGCCACATGAACTGACAGATATAACTGTCAACCATGACACTGTGAGTGCACATTCATGCTTGCTGGTCATTTTGAAAGTCTGCCAAGGTGACTCGACTGTCTACGTATACCCACCTGCCGCGGGACTGATTGAAAAATTTGAATTTCAATTGACTCCGCAGTCTAGACTCTATAAAGTGTGTCTAACTCAAATTACTTTGTCACACTTCAGTACAATCTCTGTAGGTAGCCTTTTTTTAACGTGAGTGGGAGTTATATCTCAAATCTAAAATTTTTTGCATTAATGGCGATGCTTTTCTTTTTATGCAAAATATCATCTTTCAATGATAATTTATTAGATATCATTTGTGGATATTCGGTTTTCATACAGGCAAAATTCTCGAAGTGGTATTTTATAGCAATTTTTCACAAAACAAATGAAGCAGGGCCTACATATTCTCTGCTATATTCTTTATAAAATGAGGTGTACTTGTCTGCACTGTGCAGCTAAAAAATATCGCTTGGCAGAATAAAGACTTCCTTAATTGTCTGAAAAAATATAATTTCTCTTGCAAGCAGATGGGGAATTGCATGGTTGCTTAGTTTAGCAACACCGGGTAGGACCTAACTGACATAAATAATCATTAGTCCCTATTTTTGATTATTGCTTCTTCAAATTGTTCGACTTAAAAGAAAAATGCGAATGATTATGAAACATTTATTCAATACCATGTTCTCAAACAAAAGCAGGGAAAGTAGAACGAATGCGCCATTGATGTTAAAATTCCATCAACTCCACAAGCCCTAAATGTAAAACGAGAATAGACTTTGATATTTAGATAGAGAAATGAGTCATTTCGTTTGATAAACGGACTTAGTTGATTACATAACACTCAACAAATGCCAGAATTATCAGTGGACGATTTTAGCACAATTGATAGAGAGTTATTCCTTTGTGTTCGAATTGAAGTGTGTCTCAAAGAGTTCCTTTTGCTTGAATAATCTTACTGTGTGCCATAATCTGGATATCATTTGTCTTGGAAAGAAAATTTGTCATTGAAAGAAAATGCTGAATCGAATACAATTTGTTTGAGAAAATCTTTTACGCATACTATTCATTAACCACGGTGAAGATTTGAGAAAGGACATTTGACAACAACTAATAATGGTGCGATGCTGATTGATTGACAGCTGATAATCAATTGATAATTGTACTTTCCGTATATGGAAGTTGGATATAAGTTTCAAATTCTATGCCTCTGTGATTGATTTTATTTTTCATGCATATATGGTTAAGAACAACCGGTTTCATTTAACTTACAAAGTATGAAAATATGCTGATACAATGTCAGGTAAAGTTGAATTTGAATTTCAAACTAGAAACCTCAGTGATAGCTTACTTTTTTGCAAAATTTATATAAAATGGTTCCAATAACCTTAGAAAAGATAGAATTTGATTTATACAATGACAGATGTGTAAATTAGCGCTTATTTCACCTCTACCTTCCATATATGGAAGTTGAATTTCGAAAAATCGATTTTTCTCGAAAAGCCCTCAATAGAATATTTTTAAAATTACATAATTTTCAACAGGATGTAAAACTGTCCCTAAAACCGTTGACAAAAGTTGTGTGCAATTTTTTGAGGGTTCAACCTTGTTCGGGGACACCGTGATGTGGCTACTTGATAAATGTGTGATTTCTGCATCAGCATAATTAGACGCGAATTCAAATAAGTTTCCTTCAGACTCATGGACTCCACGATGTATGGTTAAAAGACATGAACAGCTAGAATGAATTGAATGGTTACTCATTGAACAACTAACTTACAATAACTTTGAATATATAGTTGCATCCTCATTTGAAAAACGAGGGTATACTTGAATGGTCACAATTTCATCCAATATCATTGTTATTTAGGATCAGTAGGTGTAGTTCACATCTCTCAACAGCAACACAAATCTCTATTTCATGTGCAGCCATACTCGGATTAAATTTGAGGCACCACTGTGGCACACTAAGTTGGTGTCCTTGGGCATTCATTAAATTCTTCTTTCGACAGCAGCAGTTAGTAGTAATTTTGGCACCGGCAGTCAAAAGTGGCATTGAGTGGCATAGAGAAAGTATATTAGGTAGAGTAGCAACTCAGCAGTAGTTAAATCCCCAATGTGCATTGCTACGATTTTAGTAAATGAACTCGAGTTGAGACCTAGTACCATCTGGGAGATATGTAAATTTTACAGTTTTGGAAAAATTAGCATGACTGATCATATGACAGCAATACAGAAGAAAAAAATAGTATTTTACAAATTGGAGGGGTTACATCCTATAAATTAGCTTCTATGGAAGTGACTAATAGTCTAATGCTCAGCTACATTAATAAAAGCATTTTCCTAGGAGTGATCATGTCACAAAACTCCAATGAAAGATAAAAATATCATAATCAAAGACGATGATCATAATTAATTTTGAAGTTGCAAATGGGTCCACAATACTATTCGGATTCAGATAAGAGATGAAACTTAAATTCAGTGAATCATGAAATCATATGCCTATGAAAATTGAATTGATCCACATTCTAACTACTTTTAAGAGTGTTATCATTCTAACCATTTACCACAGTGACTTTTTAGCATAGAATTCAGTCTGCTAGTTAACAATTTGGACAAGAGTCTTAACTTAACAATTCCATTTAGCCTGGTGACGGTACTAAAACTAGATTTGCTAAGTTGGCAAACTTGAAAGTTGAGTCAAGAAGCAGAAGATCTCAAATTTTTGCATGAAGACTTGCATTATAATGCGGCCCATGGATTTCCTTAATGATCAGCTCAATTCCCGTTTTATTAGGATGTTTGTTAGTAAATTTCCATTCTTTCTAATTTCTAATCATACTACTTGTATATTAAGATCTGAAGTACTAAATCGCTAGTATATAAAGAAAGGAATAATTTGCACACATTTAGCTTCCTAAAAATTGATCAAGCATTTTTTTGGACAACAGGAGCATAACCTACGCAAAAACTGAATCTTTTGAGATAAAGAATTTTCACTGGATGCTGACATTCTGGATGCTTTGAGTCGACACTCTACCTGCAATGTACTTACTCTATGTTGAGTGGTTTGCAGATTGTAGTGGTTCAGGAAAAAAAGGAGGGTGCGAATTTGCCACTCTGATCTTATTCATTACATACTTAGAAGATCAGCTGACAACTGAAAAGGCTGCAATTTAATTCAAAATTCAAGGGCAAAATATCATACTTTGTCAATGAGTGGCTTCGAGGTTGAGATCAAAATATTGGTACATTTTAACACATCTGATTGTGTGTGATAGAGGGGGAATGAGGTAATAAGGTGTCCACAAGGTTGGACAAGGTAAATGATGCAAAACTTGGGTTTTCTATTACTACTGAATATATACAGATCAAGTTACAAAAATTGATGTTTTGATTAGAATCTTAGGAGAGCTACATGATAAGAGCATAAAGTTCTGATATTTTATCAAATTTCCACTGGATTCAGAGAATATTTCAAAAATGAAGTACTTGTCGCAATGAAAAAATTGCCGCATATTGAAAGTTCATACATATTGTATCTACTGTAAGCTTACATGTATTTTGTTGCATTTGTGCATATTGAATTTTCATACATTCCGTATATTTTATATCTTCGCACCCTTAGCTTTCTGCGAAAGCCGACATCTATCCAAAAATAAATTCATTCCAATTTCGTATTCTAAATATATACTCAGTGACAAAAAGAATGAAACATGTCCTGATATGAATACTTATGACTTAAACTTGGTTGTACTGTACGTTTGTTTGTTGTTTGTAAAAGGAGAATTCGAATGCTTTACTCAAAAACATTTAATTTGATACTCATGATTTTATCAACTTAAGTTAGAAACGGGTGTGACCACCGCGAGCATCCAAACAGGCATCGATGCGTGAGGGCATAGATGAGCACAGTCGCTGGATGAATGAGAGGTCTAAGAGGTTCCCCTGCTCGATCAGTCTGTCGGCCAACATCTTCAAAGACACTGGTGGGTGGTTGTACCTCTCCCTCACTCTGCAACCAAGTTCATCCTAGCAGTACTCGATGGGGGAGAGGTCGGGAGAACGTGAGGGCCATTCCAAGGTTGGGATTCCACTGCTTGCTATCCTGTTAGAGACCACTGAAGCGCGATGGGGCCTTGCGTTGTCATCCTGAAAAATCAATTGATTCGATGTCACTGCTGGAACCACGACCGGTGTCACGATCTCGTCGGCATATCGCTGTCCTGTCAATGTTCCTTTCACTACGATTGCTGGTGTTTTTCCATTGTGCCAGATACCGGCCCAAACCATGACACTACCGCCGCCGTACCGGTCGTGTTCTTTGACGCAACATGGAGCAAATCGTTCACTTGGCAAGCGATGAACACGGATCCGACCATCGTTGAAATCGAGAGTAAACCTCGATTCATCAGTCCAGAGCACACGTTCCCACTGACTGTCACTCCACGACTGATGACCTTGACACCACGTCACTCGTCTCCTTCGATGTTCCAGGCTCAGCGGAATTCTCACAGCGGGTCGTCGAGACTGTATACCAGCTTCTCGCAATCTTCGATATGCAGTTCGAACGCTACAGGCAACCTTCCCAGCAACCTTCCAGTACACAATTAGCTTCGGGACGGACACAAATCTGTTTCTTTTAGCAGCTAAAACTAAGCGTGCATCTGTCCGCTTGGATGATACCCTTGGTCTTCCTGATCCGTTCTTCTTTTCCACATTTCCTTCTGCTTTCCAACGACACTTGAAATTTTCAATTCTTTCGCAACAGTTGTAGAACTTTGCCCACAACGCATCATCCCAATTGCCATTCCTCTGGTAAAGTTATCGTGCGCCATTTCATAAGTCAAATCTGGTCAGCAGTAGGTGGTGATTCTGTTCAACTTCTAGCTGTTACTGTGATCAATATCAAATTTTGAAATTTGATGGTCCTATATCATTTCCCTTATCATATGGAGTTCAATGGTGATACCATAGAAATTAACAATACCATAGATTAACAATAGAATTAACCATAGAATTAACAATATCCATTTCTATGGGTGATACATAGAAAGCGAGATATCATCTCAAACCATAGAAAAAATGAAACAAACTTCCATTCAAGTCAATGATAGTTGGTTTCATTATTTATGTCAGTGAGTATATATGTTTAACCATGCACTTGCTGCGCAGCTATAATGTTTATAAAGTTTGTTTATATTTCTGAATGATAAAATAAAAACAATTGCTTTGCTATGAACAATGTGTAACTCAATCGTAAATAAATCAAAGATCTTCAATTAGTCAGTATATTAATGTATGCTAAATTAAAAGAAAACTTTATGACATAATGATTTGTGATCATTGATTTGATTTGTGTATTTCTTTATTTTTTTGTAATACATATACTTAGGCTGCTAATTACAATTATTGCAATGATAAATCGTTTCCCACTAATACCACACTTCTCATGGGCCCAATAGGAATTTTGGCCTATAGAAGAATCTGTATGTCAGCACAAAATACAAAGAATGCACTTCGTTTATTTGATTTCATTCATTTATTTAAACTTGGGCTTGGGTTTTGACCCCAAGTTTTTGCCCAACCTTGGTGTCCACAACTGTTATAAATATACTTATTAATAAATAAATTACAACATACAGGCCAGACTTTTGATTTCAGGTTTACATTCCATGTAATAGTTGTGATGCTAATTAACCCACAAAAACGCAAGCTGTTTTCGAAAATTAAAGGTTTAATTCAAGACATTTTTAAACGCAACTCACAGGTGTTCTATGCATCATATGAGGTTGGAAGTGATTTCATTAGAGGTTTTAGCCTTTATGGGGTCAGCGCTGCTCACAATGTTGATTCAAAAGCCTCTGGTCAAAATGCTTGTTTAAGCGAGCGTTGTGCTTAAATGGATTTTGAAATATAGTTTTTATCACTGAACCGTAGACCGCACAATGCATTCAATTGACTTCATTTTGTTATTCAATCTCCTTCACAGAAGTAAGAAATGTGAATTATGAATAAGATTGCCGCAAGCATTATGTGACCTTTCATTATCCTTGGGAATTTTTGGCTAAGATATTGAAATAAAAACTATGTACATGCCCAACGCTTCATGTATTCACGCTTCTTCACGGTCCAAAAAAGCAGAAACAGTCAATAAGAGCAGTGACTGCTTGATTGACTGATCACTTGAAAAATGTGCAATACCTCATTTTCGTGTAATGAGGCTAATTGACCTCGCCACAGTTGACGATAGAAACCAGCTTCGATGAAGGCCTCAGTCAATGGCGATATGCTCAGTCGCTCCTTAGCATCATAACTTTTCGCATGACCGCCGAAGTCAGAGATACTTCTACCGTACAAAAGAGATAATGTCCACCAAGGCTCCATGGGATATGCGTAGTTTCAGGACTTATGAAACCCTTCGCTGGAAGTGAATGCAACAATCCCCAACATTGTCACCGACAGCAATTTCACTTCTTTATTACCTGCCAGAAAACTCAACGAAGATCAGACGACTTAAAACTATGTACCATGTATGAAAAAGCAAGCGCAAACTTCGGACTTTTTCGTACTCATTGAATTTACTTTCAATAAATTCACTGCGCTCGTGTCATCGAATGTTTCACGACGAAACAGGAATGTACTACAACTTTCATCAGGAAAACATACAAGTGCCGTTGATGAATCTGCAAGTTGTAAACCGCCAATTAGCCTTGAATACAATAAATTGAAAGGATGAACGCATACTACTGATCAGATGCTGCGATGCTATAACACACGAAGTGGCACACATCGCTGGTGCCCTGGCTTTTTTGAAATGTAGGCTACGTGATATTGCGGCTCTGATGTCTTCATCCTTTGGACATTCCGAGCAAACCAACGTCATCCAGATTTTATTTCACTCATAATCTTGCAATTAATTGCTAATTTCCAACGTCAAAGAGCAATTGTGTCTAAGGCCTTAGCCATACTGGGATCTTTTCCAAGCGCTTCCCTGCAAAGTTAAAGCATTATTTGTTCTGTTTTTTCCTATGGAACAGATGGACATTCTGTACATACCGATTAGCTTACATGTACATCGATGGAATCTTGTAAGTTGAAGTTGTTGCATGCTGAAGTTGAATCAGGAAACAGAGCTCACGTATCCAGGTACTGATCCAACTAGATGCACTAACTCGATTTTTGGGTGTATCATTTTTATTTCAATTATGGGCCCCAAGACCCTCTGCAGTCTCTAGTAAATGCCTATCACACAGTTTACAACGATATAAAATTGCTTTTTAACTATGAAGTATGACCATTAGTCCGGGAGCTAGCGGGAAGTTGTGCAGGGAACGAGGTAGTACATAAAACTTTCACATAGCATAGTACACCTCTAACCTACTGCAAAACTTCGCGTCTGCCGGATCAGATCACTTGCTTTTCAGAAATAGAGAGGATAACAAAATCCTATGTATTTCCAGTGGTAAAATTGTGGCATTTAAGGTGTTGACTCCATTTTTTCGAATTTTTGCTCATAAAAGTTACACAAATTGGTATTTTGTTGAACTGGTTATTATAGAAATCATCTACAGATCATGATCTTTCAAATGAGTTATCATTCAGTGACAGAGGATGAAGTAAAGTGTACAAACAGACATTTTTCGTTGGTGTAACTGCAAATTTTAACATAGAAATTTCAGGAAAATTGTTGATATACTTTAACGAAAAGTGTGTGAAATTTCTATGTTAAAATATGTAGTTACACCAACGAAAAATGTCTGTTTGTACACTTTACTTCATCCTCTGTCACTGAATGATAACTCATTTGAAAGATCATGATCTGTAGATGATTTCTATAACAACCAGTTCAACAAAATACCAATTTGTGTAACTTTTATGAGCAAAAATTCGAAAAAATGGAGTCAACACCTTAAATGTCACAATTTTACCATTGGAAATACATAGGATTTTGTTATCCTCTCTATTTCTGAAAAGCAAATGATCTGATCCGGCAGACGCGAAGTTTTGCAGTAGGTTAGAGGTGTACTATGCTATGTGAAAGTTTTATGTACTACCTCGTTCCCTGCACAACTTCACGCTAGCTCCCGGACTACATGCGGTTTCATCAGTTTGAATTTCATTCACAGTTAGGTTACAAAAATGCAGATTTTTTAACAAAATATAATTAGAAAACTCGCGTGAGATCAATTGACCTCATTGTAAGCAGACGCAGAAATTTATTTTGTGCGTTCTGGGGTCAATTAATGTAGCAGATTCGTTGTGCATTTTCGGAATTGCAGGATTGGAACGGCCCCCATGTCGGCTGGGCCGGTCAATTGAAGCAGGCTTATGCTGACCGTTGACGGAATTCATTCTAGAAAATATTATTTAGACAATCAAAAGTACTGCAAGATTGTAAGAGCATGGAGATGCATCATAATTAATCATTTATGACTTATGAGTATAGGTATGTTATGTGACTTGGCTGTTGCGAACTGATTCCTCAGCTTATTTGGCCTCTGGAAATATCAAATTTAAGTCGCGTTTACACGTGAAACTTTATTTCTGCCACTTTATTGGTGCCACCTGCAATCAGATTGCAGAAGCCGTTTACACTTGACACTTAAAAGTTGCTGACACTCGAGGAAAAATTGCTACTGACACTTTATCGATCTATGATGACGACTACTTATCGATCTAAGATTTACATTGAAAAGATATTCCGAAAATTTTCCGAATTTCGCCACTTTTTTAAGCATTTGTATTGCAACATATAACTTGAAAAGAAACTCATCGATTTTCGGTATGAGCTGAGCAAAACAACATTAACATGGAAGCGCCTGAAAATGTCTTACATTGTTGTCCGAAAAAATCTATGTTAATAATATTGTGCGTAATTGAAACGGTTTGGGCAGCAATGCTATGAATGAACATGTACATTGGGTATCTTTGAGTTGTCTGTCTTCTTTGCAATCTCATGAGGTTGTGAATTATTTGGTTGCTTCGAATTCACAGATAATGACAGAAAATGACACGCTTCGGACGCAGCCCGTTGTGGATAGGGTTATAAAAGATCATACTTCCACGATGTCACTTTTGTCCACACACCTTTGCCTGTTGCAATGAAAATGGTCACTAAATTGACATGATTTGATTGCGTAAGATGTTAAGATGTATTAGGAAGTAGAAGCAATTTATGGTAATCTTATTAAGTCGACGACAGAAGTAGTCATCAATCTTACTTTTAAAAAATGCAGTCCACTTTATCATAATTTCAGCTGTAAGTGTACAAGAATATTCAATTACCGCAATTTCCTTGCTTCTAGAAGCCTCAGAAGTGTCAGTATCAATCAGAAAAAGCATTCAAATCGATGAGGCTTCGAAGATTTTCTTTGTAATTTTGCGTCGTTTGACCAAATATGTACTTGGGTTTGGCTTTCATACGAACAGCGCAGCGGCTAAACACACATTTCTGTTGAGAACAACTTTTTGAAATGAAAGCAAATGAAGCAACTCAGAATGAATCCGCAAGACTAAAATTGAGAAGATTGTTTATCCGCACAACACTTTTTCTTCACGAAAATATTACGGTCAGTTTTCAATTCGATCAGCTAAACAGTTAGCACAAACACCAGATATTTGCAGCTTTGCCGCATTGCATTTTATCAACTGTTAGACGATTCCGCCAAAAAATGAACGTCACTCGATTTTTACTAATTTCCAATGTGAAAAAATGGCGCACATTATCGACACACACTTCGCAAAGAGAGCAGCAAAGCGTTTTGTTCGTAGATTAATGGAAAGCAATTATACAGATCTAGGACAAAAATGTACGAAGGTTTCGAATAAAGGTCTTGAAGTTTTACAAATTTCAATCAGTTTCAAATTTCTCCAGAGGTCGAGTGGCCCAAAGGAAGAAAGAATCGTCTTTTTCAGGAAGTTTTTTAGTCCGAGTCTGTCCTGTATGTCTTCTTCAAGTGAATCACGACTGGATTCTATCCTTCCGTATGTTCCCGGGCTTTACGAATTGATCTCCAGAAGACTCACAAGCTCCGGCTACCATCGGCTACCGACCTGTTCATACTTTGAAGAGCATCCTCGTCCTTAAGGCGTCCAGCTCTAGCGAAGAAGTTCGGGGTCGTACATCGCGTGAAGTGCTCAGAAGAGAATTACGGATGGTCATATGTGGGAGAGAATGGAAGGACAGTGGAGGAAAAGATGAAAGAGCATCGGAAGTATATGCGAAGCTTGGATGCCTCCTCTGAAGTGGTGAACCATGTACTACTAGAGTCAAATCACAGCGTAGACTTGACAAAATAAAATAATTGCATGTAAATATTGAGCTGCATCCTCGATTGAAAAATGGAAACCGACCTTAATAGCTGCCATTTCATCCAATATCAGGAATCATCAGCAGATCTAGTTAACACTTCTCAACATCGACACAACTCCCTATTTAAAGTTCCACCACACAGCGCAAATTCGAGATACGCAATTAGCATTTCAAGTGAAATTTCGGCAGGTATTCATTTAATACTATGAATCTAGTGTAGCAACAGTATATGAAATATACTGCTGAGAAGAATGGACTGTATTTGAAAGCCCTGTTCATTTAAATCTAATAAATGTCATAAACGTTATTTTTCTGGCATGACATACGTTAGTAAATCTAACCACTTACATGAAGATAAAATTCAACTTACGTCAAATTAGTAAAGATGATATTTTGTAGATTCCAAAGAATAATTTTTCAAACTTTCAAAATGACAATGAAATGATGCTTTCTTACTTTCCCAACAAACAGAACATTGAGGAGGCTTGCATCTGCTTGTGCCTTAATAGACTACTTTATGTGGTAGATCGCTTAATGTCGACTTAATGTTAGCAAATTTTCTGTGAAACTCAGTGAGGACAACGTATTCCCAACAAAATCTGAACACTAAAATGTAAATGCAATTGATTATAAATCAAGTCTAAGCAACATCAGTGGCATTTTCTAGTTTCTAGCTACCGATAATGAAGAGAAATAAAAATCTAGGACGATTTTTACTATCAGAGCGGAGAGAGTTGCCTTTGTCATTGGAGTGGAGAAGAGACAACTAGGAGCTCGCGAGGAGTGAAGCGGTAACCTTCAAAACAGATTCAGATACTGTTGAATATATTATGATCAATTACATTGTTCATTGTGTCACAATTGAATTATCATTAACTTTACTACCGGTAGTTACAAATTCATCATTACACCTATGGAGTCAGACAGTTAATCGGGAGAGGAATCCGATTCAGCCACCCTTTAATTTTTGTCATTATCTGCTGTAACTTTACTGTAGACGGTCTTTGTTTTAAATTCTCCTTGTTTCTTTTCTTTATTGTGTATCGTTTCTTCTCAATTGAACAACCTATTTTAAGTGTCGGTGACCTCAACAGTTGTTTTGGCGAGTGAAATGAAACATCTATGATGTCAACAACATTTTAATCGTGAGTTTCCTAAATTGGATGTCTATATCACAACACTCACATTTGCTGATAGCGACTCAACTTCTTAAAAACATCGTTCGCATTCGACTTACATGTATAGTAAGCCATAGATAGCAGGGATGCGGAGTCCTGTGATAGGACTCCGAATCCGGTTGGCAAATCAGCCTAGTTCTGGCAACCTATATCATAGATCATTATAGGCTTACCTGAGCCTGAATTTAGTGATCATTGTTGTATCAAATCAATCATTTTCTATGAAAGTTTACCAGCCTTGCACATCACTTATTGATGTGTGCTTCACACGGTTTTTCTGCAGTCTACCAGGTAGGAAAACCCTCCATCCTTCTCCAAAAAATATTAGTACGCTTTTGATTTTAATATGCGCTTTGGAGGAGCCATCACACACGATTGACGTTAGGGTAACAGGTTATGTCCTCAAAAAAAGCTAATATTTTGCTTCTGTCTCTGATGTGACCTTTGGTGCGCATGTGTGATCGAGGCTAGGAAGGCTTGTCCTCTCTACTAAATCACCGAGTGAAACGACAATCCTTTTTCACTATCACGGGTCATTCCCTCAACTATTACATGCTTTGCATGCACTGCTGTCTATGTACTTTTTTTGACGGAGAAAGTTGACATCAAAGTAGTGACAGCTATGCACGAGAATAAATAATTTGTTTGTATTAAATTTCGGGTCTAATTATAGTTCAACTCTGGTCTCAGGAGTCCACCAACTCCGACTCCAGCAAAAATGATAGGACTCCGGGACTCCGAGTCCGAATCCCTGGTACTATGAAAACTTTATTGATGATTTTGGATTATTGGTATGGATATGTTCTACATGTTGGTAAAATGTAGATGAAGAGTTGCTGGTGTGGCCATTTATACGAGATCTGATTCTTCTCGAAGTTATTAAATATGAACTTTATTGTAAATGGTATAATTAATTGTAGAACACTTCTGTTGTTGCTGAATCCCTTTATTAATCCCTGATAGATAGACATTTGGATTATTTATTAGTTTACTTAATCTGCTATCACTTTGAATAGAACATGCTCCTACCAACATGTCTGTCTATCAAAGTTTATATTATCCTCATCACTTACTGGGATCTCATTTATTTAAAAGCATATTAAAAGGAAAACATTCAAAAACATGCTTTAAACCGCGGTTTTGAGGAAACATGTGTTCAGAGCACACTTTAAAATCGTGGTTTGAAAGTCATATTAGTAAGCAATCTTGACATTGCACGAAGCATGTCTAAAAGTCTGCCTTTAAAGTAGTTCTAAATTATTGCTGCGTCAAGACATTCATTTTTGTCCTCTAAAAAGCAGCTACTCAACGAACCTTCCAGTCCGTTCCACCTTCAATGATACGATCAGGACCATCCTCATTCCTCTCCCATGATAAGCTGAACTGATATATTTCGAATGTATATTTTTATCAAAAGATATTATCGAGGTAAATTATGAATACTTGTCTAAAAAGAATAAATAAATCAATGACTAAGTACTCTGCGTTTTCTGTTATTGCAGACTACCAACAAGCCTTTACACATGTCTCGTCATTCTCTCATTTTAAGCTGCAATCTTGTCTGATTATATGATTACTGCACGGTTGGTGTAATCAATAAGACAATTCGAATAAGTTATACTCAAAATGCTTTATTGTCAACTTGCAATCAACTTATTTATTCAAAATAAAAGCGATAAAACGATGGATCGATGTCTTATTCGGATATTTGACATATTATAATCACAATGCGAGTATTGAGTCAAACCAAGTTACTCTTTAAGGTAAATAGTCCTGATACCATCCAACTTCTTGAAACTGGACTATTCGAATCTAAAATTGATACCGAATAATTAAACCTGAATAATTAAAGTATCTGAAAATTTCGAACCATTCAGAGATTGACCATTTTCAACAGAGTATGACCTCGCTTGTAAAATGTCAGTCATTCAGTTTCTCCCTTAATTAGAAGTTCGTAGATTGGAGATAAATTTGAGTTGGGAACACCAGAGGTTAGTGACTTGTCAAGAATTTGCGTATGTCCTTGGCCTCTGCCGAACAGAATGGAGGCGCCAAGAACATCATTTTCTTTACTACATGACCTGACAATCGAAATATTGGAGCGGCTGTTGAGTACGCAGTTCATTAGTACCTGAAAGAAAGATTGATAAGTTGCCATGTACAAAATAATCTCGAACTAGGCGTGCTAATGACCTGAACTGCAAGAATTAAGTAAGACTTTACAAGCGTGACGAAATTTAATTCACTCCCTACAGGCTCTGATTCTCCCTACAGGTTTTCTTATTGAAGCGTTAACAGTTGATAAATTAAGATTATTACACATGCCTATTAATAAGAACTGGAAAATTGATATATATTGCTCTACACTAAATTTAAATGCATGAAATTCAAAATTTGATGTTGAAAGATTTGCATGCTTAGAAAAATTTTAAAGATGTAAGTTTCCTTAATTTTCATTATTATTTCGGGTCAAAATTAAAAATAATTTTCCAAATCGTCTCGAATAGATCTATTGATTGATTGATTATTGCATACATGCACCTGAGGCATGATTCTGAAAATAATCCATTCCATTGATAAGCGATAAAGCGCGTGCCGCTCGACCAGTGGCGTAGCCAAGGGGGGAGGGGGACAATCTTTGTGTTTTAACATCATTCTATGTCGAATTATCAATTTATAAATGTGAGAATCTGAAATCCTACAGTAGTACGCTTGGTTAATTTTCGCATGTCCCCTGTTGCGCAACGATCGCGAGCATGCCCCTGCAGCGCTGAACATACTTGAAGGCATAATGTTTACAAAAAGATCTAAAGGCTAAATCTGAAAATATCATCTAGAATTGAAATGATCCATGGACAGGAGGTAATTATATGAAGTGCATGTATTTTTATTGGCTAAAATATTTAATTTGATTTGAATTTGGCAGATTAAATAAGTCGATAATACAATTTTATGTTTTATTCATTAAATTTATGATACTTTTGTTTCCTGATCAACCATTCCTTGCTATATGTTTATATCACCCTTTCTGGAATTACTCTGTTCGTAATGAACAATGTTTAGACGTCATAACTATTGTCATTGACCATGTATCGATCTCCATGTCCACTCCTGGCCTGAAGGTCATTCTATGTGGCGACTTCAATGGACTACATTCGCATTATGACAAGATTTCTCGAGTGACATCTTTGAAGCCAATGGTCGCTGCCCCAACGACAGGAAATAATGTTCTCGATCAAATTTTTGTGAACTTTCCCTTCAAGTCCATTCCTGACGTTCTCCCTCCTATCTCCACTTCGGACCACAATGTCGTGCGTTGGCATATGAACGAAAATCTACTACCTGAGCGTCGTGTAATAAAAAAACCGCTCGAAAAGTAACAAAATCAAGGAAAGCTTCGTTTATTAATTTCGTAAGCGATGTTGATTGGCTCTCCTTAGTCTTGTCCTGTTCTATGAGTCCTGCTGAAGCTCTGTTAGTGCACCTGAAGGCGCTATACGATCACCATTTCCCCGAGAGAGCTGTTCGATTTCGTTCGTCGGACCCATCATGGATGTCGCCTACTCTGAAGATCCTCATTGATGATCGCGACCAGGTCCATCAGAATAATCAGCATCAGAAGCATCTACGATTACGTCGACAAGTGACTGATCTCATGAGGCACTTGAAAGCATCGTATTTCATGAAAATGGCAAATAAGAGCTCTAGAGAAACATGGAACGCCATCAAACTCCTGTCGAGGAACACTCACGTGAAGAATTCCACTGAAGCGTATCCGTTTCATGCTGATGACTTTCATCTTTACTTTGCATCCATTTTACAGGACTCTTCTAGTTATCCCATCATTCCATCGGTCTTACCGAGTCATTCACTTGTTCTCAGTGAATCAGAAGTTAGCGCACATCTTTCGAATTTGAGACGGAAAGCAGTTGGGCCGGACGGAGTTCCTCATTGGATTCTTCAGGAATCTGCAATAGCACTGTCTCCGGTAATCACTCACATATTTAACGAAAATCTTCAGAAAGGTGTCGTCCCTCCGTGCTTCAAAGAGTCCTTCATCACACCGGTCCCAAAATGCAGCAAACCGTCATGTATGTCCTCATACGTATTACACGTCCTCATACTCGAAATCAGATCGACGAGTCACAATTTGCTTACATTCCCGGACCTGTTAAAGGTGCGACATGCGCCCTCACCCTATTAAATCACCGTGTGTTGACTCACCCCGACGCAGGATCTGGAGCAGTACGACTATTATCTACAGACTTCTCAAAGGCCTTCGACAAACTAGATCATTAATTGATTGTCTCGGTGTGCATGCGACTGGGTTTACCGCTACAGGCATGCCATTGGATCAAGGACATTCTCTCCAGCCGCACCCAAAGAGTGAAATTCAATGGTGAGTTTTCCTCACCATCTCCAATTACAAGCGGTGCTCCCCAAGGCAGCGTCATTGGGCCAGTGTTGTTTTGCATAGCCGTCGACCACTACAGACCCAAATTCAACAACTCCAAGCTTATTCGTTATGTTGATGACTTCACTCTTCTCCATTTCATCAACAACTCTAGCGAAGACAGACTTCAAGCTGAGTGGGATGCCTTGGAGGCTTGGTCGAAAGACATAGGACTCCCACTCAATCATGAAAAGTGCAAGATTATGGACATTATCACAAACAAAAGTCTCAATCTCGCCGGTGTGTCGACCTCAGGTGGTTCTGCCCTTTCTCGGGTTGACAGCC